>OVAV01002019.1:0-11926 GCA_900406375.1 Iberis amara
CCATAAATAGGAGAAAATGCACTCGCTATGCAAGTGGCCAGGTTCGAGCCCTGGTCTGGTAACAAGGCAATAGCGGTGATACAACCACTACGCCACTTGATCCTTGTTAGTGGAAAACCTCTTTTCTGAAACTCGATAGTGTACAATTGTACATAGCTGAATTTTAGGAAAACAATTATTAAAATGTGAATAGAATCCATTTTTGTCTGATACTCATGGTGAACACCGAAGATCCTAACCCAAATAGAATCATGGAGGCTTTAAGAAAGGCTGCTTGTAAAAGAACTCCTGAGTAAAATTGATTTCAAAGATACCAAATATATTGATTAGGGTTTTGTGAGGAATGCAAACCTGTTTTTTTTTTCACATTCTTTTAATTTTACATGCATGCTTTTCAAAATTATTCTTAGCAACAATGAGTTTCATATTATATTGGATTGTGTTTTCTTTATTTTTGAGATTCTCTTGAAAAAGTGGTATGATAAAGTCAATGTCAATTCCAAAAAGAATGTTGAAAGGTATTTTGTGTGATTCTTCAACTAATAAAGATCTTATGATCACAACTTGCAATTAAAAAAAAAATTAGAGGGGAAAAGCTTGTCAGAGATAAACCTTTTTTTATATATTAGATATCTGTTTTAATAGTCATCAAATAATTGTTGATGTAAATACTTTTTCTTTTTCTAATTAATAATGACTTTTGTTGGATTCTGTCTTATACTATAACTTTCTTGTTTATTTTGATTGTTTACTATATTTGGTTAAAAAATGTTTGTATCACCTAATTAATTTGATTTATTTTTCTAATTGATTGAAACGTATTTATATTGAATACGATGATTCTAATTTCACATGTTTAATATAATTTATGTTTATAAATACACATATATATAACTTTTAGTTATTACAAAATTTATATGTTATAAAGATAATACCAAGTATATGAATGAACTAAGAAATTTTTTCTCAAGACCATTTCATTAAACCACCATCTAACTAAACATATGTTTTAACTAATTGTATTTTTGTAACAAATTACGTTTTTGGATATATATATATATATATACACTTATTATTTTCCATTCTTGGATATACGGTATTATAATATTTTGTAATACTAATAATAAAAAATATTATAAAATTAATGTATATTTATTAAATAAAAATATAGTATGCCCCTAATTAAATTTTTTTCCTAAATAAGTGAATGTAAGATAGTTATGTATTTATATTCGAGGAAACTCGATTTTATAACCTAAAATTGTGACATATGACCATTACCTTGGACGGATTTTTTTGGTGAATATATTTATTGGAGTGATTATAAATATTGAGAAAACTTTGTAATAAATATTATACTATAGAATGTTCACTTCTCAAATTTGAAAATTTGAGTATAATTTGAAGAAAACTAAAGATATAATGTGACTAGCTTTTGTTTTTTTTTACTATAATGTGACTAACTTAAAACATAAAAAACAAGATTATTGATTTAGTGTTATAATTGCAAATAAGTATAATATCTCTTACATTGCTAGTTTGGAAAATTTCTCACTAATACAAAATATATATATATAGGATAATTTATGTCTAATTTTAAATTAGTTAAGTACAGTATAATGTATTTGAGAGAAATGGCCACCCAAACACACGTTTTTTCGCCACCGCCAGCCGGATCGAGCATGGGATGTTGGAGCTTTGGGCCCGAAAACATGTTTTTTGGAAGAAATTTTCTATGACAATATTTTAGTCGAAATTAGTTGATAGATTTAGTTTAATTGACTAAATTGATTCAACCCTTAAATTGACAACAAATCTGAATGGGTCTTCACTATCCCGAGATTCTCGCCTCTAATATCTTCTACACTCAATGTGTAACCACTACAGTTCATTTATATTAATGAAGATCGTTTGTTTATAAGTTTCTTTTACGCTCTCTTATGCTCTTTGACTACTTTCTGAAAATTATATCCAACAATTTCTCGTTTTCTTCTCTTTTTCACGCTTATTCTTTTGAAAAAACATTATTCATAGTTTTTCAAAAAAAAATTCTTAATTTTAAGCTTTAAATCATTTTTATGCGGGCCTACAACCTTTCATAAAAAAACTNNNAATCATTTTTATGCGGGCCTACAACCTTTCATAAAAAAACTACATTAAAAAGGATAGTACTTGGATAATACTCGACTTCAACAGAGTTGTGGACCAAGATTCTGAAGAATATGAAATCCTAAAATTTACTTAAAATAAATTCTAAAGAATTTAGACGGTGGATTTTCAGTAAAAAAAAAATAATGCAACAAGACTCTAAAGTATATGAAATCTTAATTTTAATACTAAGTTAAGATATACTTCTGAAAACATTGGACAATATAATGACCACACAAGTGTGTTGAAAAACACTTGATAAATAGAGTTGATTTCTTGGATATGATACATCAATAATCATACTTTCACAAGAAACAAAGGAGAATCACTCACACATATAATAGTTTGAATAAAAAGAAAATTATGATCTCCACAATGGGATTACAAATTATTTAAAAAAGAAAATAAAAAAGTCATTTGAATTTTTATTAAACTAAGCACATAAGATAATATAGAAGAGTTGAATGGAAATCCAACTCGTGGTCTTCAAATGACTCTTAACCTTCAAAATCTTGTGTTTGTCTTTGGCCAAAAAATGCGTAAGTGCTTTTGGACTCTTCTTGGACTTGTAACACGACAAAAGTGGGTTGGACTTAATTGTTAACATCATCAATGAATTTTTAAATGCTCTCTTGGTCCAGAAGATTATGATTTAGTCCACTAGGTGCTTCAAGAAACTTCTTGGTTTTGGCCTTGTCAGTGGTCCATCCAAAATGAGATGCTTCCTCTTGATTTTCTTTGGTTACTTCCATGATCATATCATCCCCTCCTCTTTAAAATGAATTTTCCCAAATTAGGTCAATATAAACGTTTATCAAGCAACTGATTACCTTGATGAATGTTTCTCCAAACATGATTGGGTCTTCATCCAGCATGTGCCTCCATCAAAGTACAATAAAGAGAATACTTAGTCTTATAGACTTTGGATAACAAAGATTGTGGACAAGTGAGCAATCTCTAGCTTTGTTTTTCTATTTAAACCATATTGAATGCTTTGAGATCTTTTAAATCCAATCCCCCATGTATTTTAGAGTTTGTCATCTTATTCCAATATACACAAGGTATCTTATGACTATATTCTTGAGAAGATCAATCGAAACGTCTGACTAAATGAGTGAAAGCGTTGATAATATGGTTAGGAAAAAGAAAGCATGACATCGTATATGTAGGAAGTGTAGTGGCTACATATTTGAGCAACACTTCCTTGTCCGCATGAGATGGAAATTTATAAGACCAGCTCCCCAACTTCTTTTGTACTCTTTGGAAAAAATAAAAAAAAATATTTGTTTTATCACATCAAATATTTAACAAAACCTCCAATCTTATTAATGCCCATGAGTGGTTTGAAACGACATTTATAGAATAAATATACTTTTTACCAAAAAATTGCAGACTTTGCATAATGACCTTTTGGCCATTAAGATCACCATACTTTTTCAAAGTAACCACTACGCGTATGTATTCCATTAATGTGGCTTTGCAAAATAACAAAGAATCATCATCAAAAAACAAATGAGAAATAACAAGTCCTTTCCAACTGGTTTTAAAATCATGTATATGGTTATTTTGAACCATAGTAGACAATAGATATGATAACCCCTCAAAATATTAAATATGTATGGTGAGAATGGATCACCATGGCGAATTCTCCTTTTTGGTATGATGTTTCCCAAAGCATATTCATTAATCAACATCGAGTATGATAAATTTAGGCAAAGCATTGTCCATTGACACCACTTCTCTACAAATCCAAGTTTCTTCATCATAAATTCTACAAAAATTCATTCAACCTTATCAAAAACCTTCGGTATATCTAGTTTTAATGCCATAAAGAGATGCTTTCTTTTTCTGGTCTTCATTGAATGAATTAATTTATGAGTGATCAACACATTGTCTGTAATCAATCTGATGGGGGATAAAGACATATTGATTTTTAGATATTACATATTGTAACCACTGTTTCAGTTTATTTGTTGTAATCTTGGAAATAAGCTTATATGTAACATTGGCTAAATGGATAGGTCTATAATCTTTGGCAGATTGGGGGTTATCTACCATAGGTATAAGGCATATAAAAATATGGTTAATTAGGGGATCTAGAGAGTTGTTAATGAAAAATAATTCATAAAATTAATCATACCTTGGCGGATGATAGCCCAATGATGCTTATAGAAGCCAATTGTAAGCACATCTAGTCCACGAGATTTATCTTCGTTCATTTGAGTAAGAGAAGAGAATTTTAACTTCAATAACAAAGTGAATTAGGGATTCATTAATTTCAGAAGTTACCCAGGAAAAAAAATATTCAAAGACATTATATTTAGAGATAGAAGAGCCGGATTTAGAAGAGTATAAAGCAACAAAATATTGCACCAAAACTCTACTAATGTCATGAACTTCTGTCCAAAGTAATCCAGCTTCATCTGCAATAGAAGATATACAATTAAAACATCTTGTTTACTTTACTTCCGAATGAAAATTTTTTGTTATTATCTCGTGCTTGAAGCCAAAGCATCCTACTCTTAGTACGTCAATATTCCTCTTCCAACTTGTAGGATTTAATTTGAACATATGTGTTAGGTCTCTACTCAAATTTAACTCTCATAATCCTTTTCTACACTTCATTAGGGATTTAGAAAACTGTTGCAAAGGAATGTGAGAACAAGAATTCTGCTAAATAACTGCAACCTATGGACCAAGAGTGGGATTGTGCTTCCATCAGTTCTCATACTTAAAAAGACGTATTCCTTTCCATGACTTATCATTAGTACAAATCAATAATGGTCTATGATCTCAACCACTCCATTGCACAAGCTTCACATATACCTAGGGAAATATCCAGCCAATCATGATTTGCCATGACCCTGTCAATTTGAGTTTGATTATATAATTACAATGTCTCCATATCCATTTGTATTTACCTCCATATACTTGAAGATACTGAATGCCAAAAAGATTAAGCATGTACCTAGAAACAACAAAAGAGAATTCAAGCCGTATAGGACCTTCCAACTTCTCTAAATTTGATTTATATCGTTGAAGTTCCCAAGCAGTATTCTTGGTCAACCGTGAAAGCGGCCTACATCAGCCTATGCAGAAAGGAAAGACCATAACTTGTTCATAGTAGAAAGAACATGAGATCCACATATATATGTTAGATAAAAGAGACATCGCCTTTTTATACAAAATATATGTACAATATAAAGAGGACTGGTGAAGAATCCTAAATTGAATTCCTCTTGCCGAAACAATCGCCAAGCCTCCATTTCTGTCGGAAGGAGAGTAGACAAAAAAATTGTATATCCCAACATCTGACCTATCTCCTTTACATACTTATTTGGATTCTTAATTTCTACGAGGAATAAAACACCAGGTCTATAAATCTTCATGATGTCTCTTAATTGACTAAGTGTCTAGGGTTTCTCAACCCCTGACAATTTTAATGTAATAACCTCATGGGAAAATTGGTTGGATAGACGCTTTTTGGTGTTGTAAGTTGGATAATTGGTACTGAGAGGCTTAAAGACTTTATTTTTTAGGAAACGATCATTTAAGCGATTCCTAGGGCTTCGGAAACTTTCCACACGTGGATTCGCCGTCAAGGCACTCCTTGCATCTATGCCATCACCGGCTCTGATGACATCCCCTCCGTCGTCTCCTATTGGCGACACCTAAGGCTATGTTGTTAAGGTTATATGGAATCAAATTGTTAACACGTCTGATCTACGTACCAACACTACTCAACCGTCTTTCACCTTGGCGAATAGAATTGCTTCAGTTACGCTTCCTCAACAACTTCTAGCTGATGCTCAGCCTCTGTGGACTAAGTTCCTGATTGGCTACTTCATCGGAGACACTCTGCACATTGGGAAAGTTCACGCTGTAGTGAATAGGCTTTGGAATCGTGATGGAAAATCGGCAAAGATCGATGTTCAATTTATTAAAGATGATATTGCGTTGTTTCGTATTGATTCTTCGTCACTATGGAATAGTATTTTTCGTAAGAAGTGTTGGCATATCTCTGATACCCTACTTGTTGTGCAAGAGTGGAGCCCTTCACAAGCTCAGCTGAAATCGAACTTGACTTCAGTGCCGCTTTGGGTTGACTTTCAAAATGTCCCTGACTACTTGTTTTCTCATGCAGGTCTCAAGTTCCTTGGTGATATTATCGGTGATACTCAACGCCTACATCCTAGTACTGAGAAGTGCCTGCGTTTTGACTTGACTCGTGTAATGATTGTTCTCAATCTGGAAAATGAATTAACTGAGAAAATCAAGCTCTCAGGAGTTGAGACACCCATCTTTGTCTCTTACCCGTGGCTTCCTGTGAAGTGCACCGCATATTACGCCTGGGGACATAAGCTCTCGGACTGCAAGAAGAAAGGCACAAACTCTACCAGCACTGATCACGTTACATACTCAACTACTTCTATGTTATAATTAATCACATTGCCTTTGTTTCTCTTACAGATATGACCAGTTCTGATCGCATTGATGCTTCATCGTCGGAGACAATATCAGCTGATTCTCTGCGCATCGTGACTCATGATCAGGCCCCTACTGCAAACTTGTGCCCTGCAACCGTCTCTCTAACAAATTCTGCTCTGGAAACAGTTGATTGTCCATTGCCACATGTTGCCAATTTCGTAGTTTAAAGCTCGGAAACAAGTGTTATCACACCATCGAATGATACAGCCCAGGAGTCTACGGATTTAGCTACCAAAACCGTTGATATTACCTGGTCTATGGTTATTAGAACATGATGTGGATCCTTTGTTTCACCAACAAAGCCATCCACTAATCTGTCTTTCTCCCCTTCTCGATTCTCCGTCCTCGTTGATGCGGTAAAGATCTCCGACATGGAGTCCCAGCCTAATAAAGACAATACAATTGCCCATTATAGTACACGCACCAAGCAAAAGACTGTAGATCAAAGTGGCCAGACAAGCAAGATATCGAAGCCTGCTCAGCCCAAAAAACTACAAGGCGTCTCCATGCGGAGACAATGATATTTATGTCGTTATTTGCATGGAATACTTGAGGCTTTAACTAGCCTCGGAAACATACAATTTTCAAGCATTGGATCTAGGCTACCAAACCTCAATTCGGTTGTCTTTTGGAAATCTGAGTTCAAATTTCTAATTTCTCCCATATTTTCCAGATGGCGCTTCCAGGATGGAGTGCAATTCATAACTATACGACTCACAGACTTGGTCGTAAATGGGTTTGCTGGAAAGATGGCGTTGTTGTTACAGAGCTTCTCTCTACACCTCAGCTCATCTCTTCAATTGTTACCCTTGACTTAAGAGACACTGTCCTAGTCTTTTGTGTTTATGCGTCTAACTTTCAGGAAAATCGAATCCATCTATGGAGAAATCTTCGTGAGGGTAGACGGATCTACGACCCTTCACCTATTCCTTGGCTCATCATGGGCGATTTTAATGAAATTTTATATACGTCTAAGCACTCTCGCGCTAATCACAATTCACATCTAACGGGAATGTTTCAATTTTAGGATTTTCTTAATAGCACTGATCTTGCGGATCTCACTTATGTAGGGCCCTGGTTCACATGGTGGAATCATCGAGAAGAAAACTTAATTGGAAAAAAAACTTGACAGGATCTTGGTTAATGATATGTGACTTAGCGCCTATCCTCGTTCTTATGCGGCTTTTGAAGCGAATGGTGTATCTGACCATGCTTGATGTGTCATTCACCTCTCTACCGCCCTCTCTACTTCTCGGAAACCATTTAAATTCAATAACTTTATTACTGATCACCTTTCTTTGTTGCACGAAATTACAGATAAATGGGCCATATCCCTTCCTCTCTAGCACTCACGCGTTGCTCTCTGGCTTTTCCACCTCAAACTTAAGGCTGTAAAGCTCACCATTTGCCATCTTAATCGGACTTTGTTTGGTAATATCTCGGAGCAAACATGAGCTGCCTATGCGCACATCTGTTGTCAACAAAAGCTCTCACTCACCCTACAAGCGATAACTTCGCTCTTGAAGCTGCTCTTGCCTCTCATTGGAACTTTTAGCCGAGTCGGAGGAGAGACTTTACCAGCAGAAGTCTCGGATCACATAGTTTCGATATGGTGACCATAATACGGGATTCTTCCGTAGGATAGCTAACTCGCGGGCTGCCAAAAACACTATTCAGCGTCTCACTCTTCCCTCAGGTACCATCACCACCGATCCCACTATTATTAAAGATGTTGTTGTTCTCTCATTTCAAGTCCTTTCTACAAACTATTGATGACGTCATACCCATTGCACCTACTGTTCTTTCCGAGATCCTCCTTTACCGGTGCCCCACCGCTGCTGCCGCACTCTTCACCGCTTTGGTTTACCATTCCTAGATTCATGACACCTTATTCTCTATGCCCTCGAATAAAGTGCCTGGCCCTGATGGATACACTGCTGAGTTTCAAAGAATCATAATCAGTTATTGGCAACGATTTCACCATGGCTGTCCAGTCCTTCTTCATCTATGGCTTCCTCCCTCAAGGTGATAATGGTACATTAATCTCACTCATTCATAAAGGCGACAATCCCCAAACAATGAAGGACTACCAACCAATATCCTGCTGCAAAATTATCTACAAGGTGATTTCTAAGATTCTGGCCAATCGTTTGAAAGTATGGCTGCCGGATTTTATTGCGCCCAATCAAAATGCTTTCGTCAACGGTCGACTACTTCTTGAAAATGTCATGCTTGCTACTGAAGTTGTCAAAGGCTATCACAAGAACAGCTTGTCCTCGCGATGTACTTTAAAGCTCAATATTTCAAAATTTTTTGATACAGTTCATTGGGATTTTATCATCTTAGTCCTTTAAGTAATGGAGTTCCCTCTGCAGTTCATCCATTGGATTCATTTAGGCTTATCCATAGCCACCTTCTCAGTAATGGCAAATGGTGATCCAACAGGTTACTTCCCTAGCTCCCGTGGTATCTATGAATGTTGTGCCCCATCCCCTTACTTATATGTTATTGCTAACAATGTCCTCTCCAAGCTTTTGAATGCAGCTACAGCTACTCGTCAAATTGGCTACCATCCTCGCTGTCGAAGCATAGGCCTCACTCACTTATGATTTGCAGACGACATCCTCGTTTTCTCCGATTGGACGCCCTTCTTCCATTCATGGTATTTTGCAGGTTATGGATATGTTTGGTAAAGCCTCGGGTCTTCGTGCCAATCTCAGCAAGTCCTCCGCGTTTTTCACAGCTGTGATGTCCTTCCTATTCGCTATCTCGACTTGCCGTTAACGACTAAATGCTAACTGTGGCGGACTACTCACCTCTCATTGACCGCATTTGCAGGCGTCTCAAATCTTGATCAACTAAGCTCCTCTCCTATGCAGGTCGGCTACAAGTTATCAAGTCAGTCATAGTTGGAACGGTAAACTTTTGGTAGTCAGCGTTTCATCTCCAAAGAAATTTTTGACAGTCATCAACGGGCTTTGTAGTAGCTTCCTCTGGTCGGGTACCTCTACCAATCACTCCTCGGCTAAGGTAAGCTAGACGGATGTTTGTACTCCAAAGTCTAAGGGTGGTCTCGGTCTTCGGTCTCTTGAGGACACCTCTGTCGTCTTTTCCCTCTCACTCATCTGGCGTTTGCACTCAAACCCTTTGTCTCTATGGGATTCCTGGACCCGTCAATATTTACCTCGACACTCTACCTTTTGGGATGTAGCAGACTCGACGCGAGGATTCTGGATATGGAAAAAGCTGCTTAAGCTTCAACCACTTGCTGCCTCTTTTCTCACATTCCAGATTCGTAAGGGCCAAGGTAGGTCGTTTTGGTTTGATCGTTGGGTTCCTTATGGTTGTCTGTTTTCTTTGGCAGGTGACGCAAGTATGAGAGAGATCGACATTCCATGCCAAGCTTCAGTGGCGGAGGCTGTAAACGCCTCTAGATGGCTCATTCGCCGTTCTCGCATCCCTCGACTCCGTGTTCTTTGTGACCAGCTAAGGCTTCTCCCTCTCCCATCACCTCAAGCAGGTCCGAACATCCCTCTTTGGCGACACCACCCTGGTGATTACAAGACTGCTTTGTCCGCTACAGTAACATGGAAACAAATTTGTTTTTCGCGTCCCACCCAATCTTGGTCACAAACTATCTGATTCTCGTAATCAATTCTGCGTTATGCTTTTATTGCTTGACTTTTTGTGCTTGACAGGTTGACAAGGGGACGAAGAATGCGAGCCTAGGGATGCATCCAACCATGCGTTCTATGCGGAGAGCCTGATGAAACCTATGATCACCTGCTTTTTGGCTGCCTACTCCTACACGATCTGGTCCGAGCTTGCCCATCCTATCCTTCGCCATCGTCTTTCACCTGATTGGACAACCACTCTCATATCCCTCCGTCATCGCACATTGCCTCGCCTGGACGCAATCCTTCTTAAGCTTGCCTTCCAAGCAACCATTTACCACATTTGGAGAGAGTGTAATGCTCGTTGTCATGGGCATTCACCTCGCTCAAGTATTCATCTTCGACGTCTCATCAGGTGCACCATCACCAATCGTAACACAAGCCTCCACTATTTTTCGGGCTCCCTAAATCATCCGCTTGGTCCTCGTTGGTAGCAGTTGCACAGCGCTTGATTCTCACACTCGTCACAACTTACTATCTACTCCTCTCTATCTTCCCATGGTTTGTACTCTTTTTCCTGATTCTATTATTATCCCACATAGTTTTCTAGGTTCAGGTTTTAATGAGGCACCTTTGAACACATTGCACATCAATGAGCTATATATTCTCACTTCTCTTAGCTACTCTCAGCCAATTCTTTTATTCTTTTTATTGTACAATTAACAGTCTTTACTTTTTGATTAATAAATTTAATATTTAATCAAAAAATAATTGGTACTTTTAAAACATAATTAGTAATATGTAGTTTTGTTTTACAAATGTATGTTTTACCCTAGTTTTGTTATTCAGTGAATGATACATTGTTAATGATGAATGGTGTGTGGTGTGTGGTATGTGGTGAGTAGTGAATGGTGTGTGGTAAATGATGAGTGGTGAGTGGTGAACCCTTAATGGTATGGTGAACCATAAAATATGAACGATAAACCATGAATGGTGCATGATAATTTAATTAAAATGTCGGTAATGTAATTATCAACTAATATCATAATTTTTATTTAATTAAAATAAAAAATCATAGCAAAAGGTTAGTTTTGACAATAATAAAAAAATAATAGTACATTATTCTAGAAGTACCTATATCTCTAATTTACCTAATAAAATTACCTATTAAATTACAATATTTCACAAAATTTTCATAACTTCATTCTCCCTTTGAGTGGTTTAGGGGTATCCACCTTCCATGTATCAACAAAATCATCAATATATATAGTAGTTATTTCACAGAAGTTTACTCTAACAATTATATTATGTAAAAACATATTTTAAAATACATATATAAAGTTATAGAAGATAGATACTTCATATATTATACTGAAATTTTTTTAAATATTTTATGTATTATTCGGGAAGCCAAAATAATTGTATAAATATGGTTAACGTCCATCTAAAATTACAATTTCAAAAAATTCAAGTTTTAAAATAATAAGTATAAGAAATTGGTATATTAAAATAGGAGTCATAATAAATTAGTAAATTAGAATAAGAATGACATAAATGCAACAAAAAAAAAACTCGAACTTTCAAATATCTATACTATAAATTGGAAAGAACTATGGGAGAAATAACCTTATTATTGTAGAAAATTACTTAAAATACCATTACTTTTTAAGTAAAAT
>OVAV01002020.1:0-11925 GCA_900406375.1 Iberis amara
TATATATATATTACAAGAAAAATGTCGATTTGTCACTGAATTTTGCGACCATGTCTTTAGTCGCAAATATTAATAACTAATTTACGACTACTTTGTTACCAATTTGAGACTGACCTTAAACAATTGTAAAATAGTTGGAAGAAAGTGCAAAAAAAAACGGAAATATAAAATTGTGGCTATTTGCCACTAATTAGTGACCATTTTATGAATCAACATTCTATATAAAGTTGTGCTATTTCTTAGAACAAAACCACTTTTGTGGTATTTTTGTAACAAATTAAGAGTGTGTAGTACTTTTAGAAAACACTTTTTTTTTGTATTTTTGAGAATTCTTTTATAGTTTAAAGATATCATATAAGTATAGATCAAAAAATTTATCATGAAAAATAAAATAAAAAACTTAAAAATTTGGAAATATATGATAGATGCTAATAATTTTTGGGTCATATTCTAATATTTTTACTTTATTGTGAACTCTTAGTTACATACATATTGTACAGCAAAAAAAAGAAAAGAAATGTTTTTTTATTTGCTGTAACTTTTTGAATGAAAACTACATCATGATGGAAAAAGCGAAAATTATGATTGGTACCAATCTATTGGACTAGAAAAATTAAAGTTGTAAGAGGTATTTAAAGGGTAACTAATCATGAAATAGATTAAGAATATAAGAGGTACTAAGTGCAAAATTGGTTGGGCTTTAAGTACCACTAGAGCCTTATATCTTTAGGAGGTTACTTCACCCTGGGATGTCCAACTGCCCCCAAGGTATGGTTGTGACTTTTTTTTTTCTGTAGGTAATATTTAATGTATCTTATTAGCTATATGTTTGTAGGTAAGATAATAGCAGCTAGATGTTTTTGACTTTGTAATAAAAATGGAAAAAACCTGAAAAATATTCAAACTTTGTAAATTTTGTCACTTTAATACACAAATTTTTTCGGTTGTTATATTAATACATCAAGTTGTTGTTGTTGTTGTTGTTGTCGTCATTTTAATACACAAATTTATTGTAATTACTATTTAAATACTTGAACTTTTTGAAATCGAAATTTCACTTAACGGAACCCTAACGGCCGTTAACCATAATTACACAACTTTTCTGGTTTCCCGAATAATACATGAACTATTAATATTTTCCAGTTAAATACATGAACTAATAAAGTTCTATAATTTGATATATGTTTTTAAAATACATGCTCATGTTAATAGAATTATTAGAACAAAATTTTAAACTTGTGAAATAATCATTATTGTATACATTTATATTATATTGATGCAAAAGAAACTAAATTAAATAGAAAAAATTCAATAATACCATATTTAACATCACTCGATTACCATTTTATAAATCAACATCAAATTTTGAAAATAGAGAAAAAAACATTTGTCTAAACACATGTTTCTCCTTAGTTTTTGAGTGCTTTCGTTCGACTCATACTGAAAATATTATTTTGATCATTACAAAGTCTTATGCGAATAAATTGAACGAAAAATTTCAAAAAATAATGAGAAAGTATGTTCAAAGAATGATGGTAGTTTCAAAAATAATATCAAGGAAATAGCAATACTAAAAAAATTTCTATTTATTTTGCATTAATAGTAGTAACTATTTTACATATTTTAAAATGTGTTCTAACAATTTTATTAACATGAAAATATATTTTAAAACAAAAATATCAAACTATATAACTTCGTTAGTTCATGTACTAAACTAGAAAATCTTAATAGTTCATGTATTATTCGGAAAACTAGAAAAATTTGGTAAATATGGTTAACGTCTGTTAGCCTACGTCACGTAAAATTGCGATTTTGAAAAGTTTATGTATTAAAATAGTAACCACAATAAATTGATGTATTAAATTAACAACCGAAAAATTCTGTGTATTAAAATGATAAATATTACAAAGTTTGAGTATTTTTAAGGTTTTTTTCCATAAAAATATGGGTAATATCTGACCCTTTTTTGACAGTGGAAGCCACGTGTCGTGGAAGAGAAAGAACGCAGAAGTCTTTCGGAGCTTTTTCAACCAAAAAGACACGACAAGACTTCGTGGGTTGCCTAAATTACCCTTAACCGTACTTCTCGAGGCCAAACATCCATCATCATCCCACAAATTCAGAAAGCTTTCATTCTTTAATCCGTTTAAAGATTTCTCCTTTTTGGTCTGTACTACTTAATCCCCTTACTTTTCGCTTTCGACGGTCGGAGATCGAGTTCTCGTTCGAAAGTCGAAGACGATGTGGTGGATGATGGGAGAAAACGGCGGTCCCTACTGTTCTAAAAAGTCCGATGATTTATGCTGTTCTCAGGTTCTCTTCTTTCTCCTCCTTTTTTTTAATGCTTTCTTAAAACTGAAATTTTGATTTCTCCTTTAGTCAATGGTTTCTGATTTGAACTTGTCAAATTATAGATCTCATTGGTCACATCATTCACAAACACCAATATCTCTCGATTCTTCAGGGTTGTATATATGTCTGTTTAAGTTGTTTGCTGGTTTTGGCTTAAGCACAAATGATTGTTCATAGACAAAAGAGCATTTGACAACTATAGCTTTGTGTTTTCTTGATCGAAACAGGAATCAGAGCGAGGGTTTGGCACCTTTAGAACATGCTGCATCTTGCGTAATTTAGACTTAAAATCAATCATATTCCTCTTAGTAATCATGCCAATGTGTGTTCTTGGTGTATACATTCACGCTCTCAAGATTTCATATTTCTTAAGACCCTTATGGGAATCACCTCCAAAACCATTCCACGAGATCTCACATTATCACCACGAAAACGCTTCAATGGAATCTCTTTGTAAACTCCACGGTTGGGGAATCCGTGAATACCCTCGCCATGTCTATGATGCAGTTCTCTTCAGTACCGAAGTGGAACTCCTCACAATACGGTGGAAAGAATTGTACCCATATGTTACTCAATTTGTTCTCCTTGAGTCTAACTCGACTTTCACCGGATTACCAAAACCGCTAGTTTTCGCCAGCCACAAGGATGAGTTTAAGTTTATTGAGCCACGGTTGACTTACGGATCGATTGGAGGAAAGTTTAAAAAGGGAGAAAAGAATCCGTTTTATGAAGAAGCTTATCAGCGAATCGCATTGGATCAGCTTTTGAGAATCGCGGGTATTACCGATGATGATTTGTTGATTATGTCTGATGTTGATGAGATTCCAAGCAGACACACAATAAATCTTCTCCGTTGGTGTGATGACATACCGCAAATCCTCCATTTGAGACTGAAGAACTATTTGTACTCGTTTGAGTTCCCGGTCGATGATAAGAGCTGGAGAGCATCGGTTCATCGATACCAAATGGGTAAAACAAAGTATGCACATTACAGACAGTCTGATGTAATTTTGGCGGATTCGGGATGGCATTGCAGTTTTTGTTTCAGACGGATCAGCGAGTTTGTGTTCAAAATGAAAGCTTATAGTCATTACGATAGAGTGAGATTCGCGCATTACTTGAATCCGAAAAGAGTTCAGAGAGTTATATGCAACGGAGCAGATTTGTTCGACATGATTCCGGAAGAGTACACATTTAAAGACATCATCCGGAAAATGGGTCCGATTCCACATTCTTATTCGGCGGTTCATCTACCGGCGTATCTCCTGGAGAATGCTGACAAGTACAAGTTTCTTCTTCCGGGGAATTGTTTGAGAGACGAGGAATGACTTGATTCTTCCAACTACTAGACTAACTCATGATTATTAATTCTTTGGTACGTTATTTTTGAAAGAGTTCATGGCGATATTATTGGTCACTTTCGTGTACATATACAATAAAGTTATAATTTTATCTCTTTGGGCATTTCCCTAATGCAAGTTTGTTGTTTGGCACAAGTTGAAGATGATGAGTGTGGTATAGTCCAAGTTAGGTAAAGCATATGCTTGCACGACGAGCAAGGCGATGAACTGTAGCCTGTAGGCCGTGTATTTTGTGATGATATAACCTTTAATGGCGTTGGAGGAATTTATGAGAAATTGAGTAATGGAAAAATTAAGATAAATTGTAGATGAATTTCTTCATATATATAGGTGAAATTAAAGAATATATATATTAAATTTAGATTGACAAAATTGATCCATAAATAATTTTTGTAGAACAAGAAAGCTCAGCTATGTAGAGTTGAATTTGGATATAAAATTATATAGATATTAAATTTTAAGCGCTTGATTAATACCATTATATCAAAATTATTTTTTCTCAATTTTGTCATTTATATGAAAAATTGTGATAAAAATATAAATAAAAGGAAAAGGGGATTGAAGGAATAAAATCATGGTCTTCAATGGTGTTACAAGATATGTGGAGAAAAGAAAACAAAAACATAAGTTGAATCAGAGATTATTATTTTTATTTAGTTTGAAAGAATTGTTGAAGAAATAATGTGGATGAACATTAAGAAAATGTGATGAATGTTGGGATTTTATAAATCTATAAATCATAATCCATAAGTTTTTTTTATAATAAGAAACATAAGCGAAATCGTATTTGATGAATGTATGTTTTATGTTTCTAGATTTAGGGAATAAATTTTTAAAGAAAATTCTATGTAACTTTAAATCTCTGGTGATGAAATGCAGATATTTTCTATATTTTCGGTTAAAGTTGTCTTAAGGACTATAATCCTCTATTTATAAGAGAATTAATTTTTAATCTGGATCCTCATCAAATTAGAAATTACTAAAAATATTAACACATAATATTTCATAACACTTATGTCTCAAGTCTTTTACTTTATTCCAAAGTGTCCACATAATATTTGACTTATTAAATAATGATCTTAACATATTAATATATACATATGTAACCCATATATAGATATTACAATATGTATCATGAAATTGTGATAAACCTTAATGAGCTCACTATTGCCATTACTTCAAAGGCATACAAAATCTCGTCCATTATTCATACCAACTTAGGATTATAGTGGTTTTTTTTTCCAATATCAATCAAAACTATACATTCCATGTTCACATAAATCTACATAGCCAAATGACATACATCAACTGATCGGTACATGTTGATTTTCAACTGGTCCCACATTAGTGAGATCTTTTAACTTTATTGTACATTTTGTATGCCAAAACTTTACTTTAAACTTTATTTCTGATAAGAAAATGTGCAAGAAACAACACCAAACAACATCAAACCCAAAACCAAATGACAAACTCCCACTAAACCGAATGATCATCTAACATCTTAATCTCCATCCTAGCAGCATACCTATGAAAGACCTTTGACGCAATACCTTTAGTTAGTGCAGTGGCAAGCCCACTTATACCATTGTGGGTTCAATTGAACCCGTATGAATTTTAAAATTCCATCTAAAATATATATCTTTTTTGATTATGAACCCAATTAACTCTATTTGTGAACCCACTCATATTTTTATTTTTGTCAAACACAAATATTAGAACCACATGACCATGTCCCACGTCACCCATATTTTTGTGTGATGATTTTTTAATTTAATTTGTTTTTTATTAAAAAAAATTAGAGCCCAATATTTAATTAAATAAGATATTATCCAAACTTGTAGAAAAATTAAAGCCCAACAATCTAGCCTTCTAAACTTAACCTAATTAATTTCAAATTTTAATCATCATCATCTTCAAACTTCAATTTTTCATTGTTCTTAATTTCTTTAGAAAACTATTTTGCATCAAACTTTTTTCTTTTCATATTCATCCTCTTAAAGGTACATATTCAATAAGTTTATCTTTCACTAAATTTTATGGTTACTCTATTTCTAATTACACAAATTTTTTATTTAGATTTGATAAGTTTTATTTAGTTTTCACTTTATATTATCAATTCACATGAGTAAATTTTTCTCGTAATCATAAATTATAAATAAAATCATAACAACAACATTAAAAACGATGTTTTATGAATTACATTAAGAAATCTTTTACTACGTTACTCTATATAATTGTGTTTTGAGTATTAAATAATTGTGTGTACTTTATGTACTTAGAAAAAGTTCAAGTCATGATTGTATATTATTTGTATAATTGTATACGTAGTTGCTCATAAGTATTAAAATAATTGATTATGTACGGTGCACTAACATTTAGTTTAGTCTTATTTTGGCAATGGCAAAGAAACATTTTGATATTGGAGAATTTTTCGATATAATTTATCTCTTATTGAATGTGGTGGGAGGTTCATGCAAAAGGAAAGATATGATTCGAGAGAGTCATAGAAAAACTATTGAAAAATGAAATAGTGATAGAGAGATTAATACTAGAACATGGTTAAACCAAGAAGTCTCTCTTGAACGACCATCGAGTACTCGCTTGAACTCTCACTATAAAACCTTTTTGCATTTGGTTGAGTTATTTTCTTCTATCATTGATGTACTTGAGTACATTCATGATAAAGGCGTGGAAGATTTAAAAAGGCGTCAAGCACATGGTCTCCTCAAGTACTTTAATAGCTTTGATTTTGTGTTTTATTTGCAAATGATGATATATCTTTTAGGACTCACAGATAGCTTGTCCATGGCTCTACAAAGAAGAGATCAGGATATCTTGAATGCTATGTCATTGGTGGAATCAACTAAGAGACAGCTGCAAAAGTTTAGGGATGATGGTTGGAATTCTCTTATGAACAAAGTTTCTTCTTTTGTGAGAAACATGGTATCGAAGAGCTTGACATGGAGGAAGATTTTATTAATTCGAGGAAACCAAGGAAAAAAATCTGGAGTAACGAATATGCATCACTACAAGGTCAATTGCTTATATGCTGTTTTGGATTTGCANGCTGCAAAAGTTTAGGGATGATGGTTGGAATTCTCTTATGAACAAAGTTTCTTCTTTTGTGAGAAACATGGTATCGAAGAGCTTGACATGGAGGAAGATTTTATTAATTCGAGGAAACCAAGGAAAAAAATCTGGAGTAACGAATATGCATCACTACAAGGTCAATTGCTTATATGCTGTTTTGGATTTGCAGCTTCAAGAGTTTAACGATCGTTTTAATGAGGTCAACACTAAACTGCTTATATGTGCTGCTTGTTTGTCTTCTCTTAATTCGTTCTCTCAGTTTGAACATTCAAAGTTAATGAGGTTATCTAAATTCTATCCAGAAGACTTTAGTTATGGAGAATGCATATCTCTTGAGCAACAATTATATATCTACATTGACAATGTTCGAAGCGATGAAAGATTTACTCATCTAAAGAGTCTTGGAGAACTTGCTCGTATGCTAGTGGAAACAATAAAACATTTATCATATCCTTTGGTTTATAGGATTTTAAAGTTGATTTTTATTTTGTGTTGCTACTGCAACCGTTGAAAGAAGTTATTCAGCAATGAAGATCGTGAAGACAGATCGGCGCAATCGGATTGGCGAACAGTTTTTGAATGATTGTTTAGTTTGTTTTATAGAAAAGGATGTATCCATGATTATCACAAATGAGACTGTGATAAAAAGATTTCAGGATATGAAGGATCATAGGATACTTTGTAGAATATTTTATTTTTTGTTGTTACTTTTTATATAATTATTTTTTTAATTATGTTTTGAACCCGGTAAAAATAAATTTCTAGGTTCGCCAGTGAGTTAGAGGATCCACAATCATGGAGTTTGTCCCAAAGTGTTCTATGAAAATTTCTCCACTTTGTACATTTTTATTAATAATTCATTACTTTGATGTCTACATGCTTAGACTTTACCAAACTCTTATTGTTGTCTGAATACAATACAAATGTCTTATTGTCACAATATAACTTAAGTGGTCATTCAATTCCCTCAAATATCCTTAGTCCTGTGACAAAATTCTTTTATTTGATTCTTTGTAGATTGCCACAAGTTGTACGACCATGATGGAGGAAGGTACGAGTGACTATTTCACACTACGCCACATGATTGCTCCACTAGCCAACCGAAACACATAACCTATTATGGACGTTTTACTATCCTCACATCCCCATAAATGAGAGTTATAATACCCAATGATCTCAATAAGATATGACCTTTGCTAAGTGAGCTTATACCATTTTCTTATCTTTAGATACCTTTTGACCATTTTTGCTGCTTTTTAATGGTCTAATTCTAGACTGTTTAAGTACATGCCTAGAACTCCAACAATGTATGCAATATCTGAACTCGTACAAACTTGAACATACATCAGAATACCTACTACTGAAGCATAAGAAATCTTCTACATCTCATGAATTTCCAAATTTCCTTGAGGACATTGATTGATACAAAACTTGTGTCTCCTTTAAAAACTAAAATAACGGATCGCGGTCCTAGAGCGCATGATGGACAAACAAAGAGAAGATAGCCTACATCGGGACGAGGGGAACCAACATCGGATGAGGATATGTCTCAATTCATGGTGGAGATGTGTGGCCATATGGACGGTTGGGATGAATTTATATTTATATGTCTATTTTTTTTTTTTTGATAACCCTGGTATCCGAAGCCCCAAAAGACTCCGACTAGGTCCAAAGCGTCCGCAGTCGCCAAGGGTATCCAGGAGGACCGCCGAATTCACCCCATGTTAATTGACGGTGGACGGGATTCGAACCCATGTGACGGAACTCACAACTGTGAGCCCTTTACCACTAGAGCTAGAAGCTCCGGTTTATATTTATATTTATATTTATATGTCTATTAATATTCAAATATTATGGATATTTATGAATTTTAGGATTTTAATATGAATTTTATGATTTTATTCTAATTGTTAATATGTTATTATAATTTGGATTTTATTAATGATGTATTTAATTAAGTTAATTTTTAAATAAGATCATATAATTAAAATCTAAAATAAAAAATATTTTCCCCAAATATCAAATCCATCGTTTTTTAAACGTTGAAAATTTGTCGGTTTGCTTTTTTTTTGGAAATCCATCGGATACATACCACCGACAAACCATCAGAAATCCAGTGACCTAATCTATTGATATTCCATCCGAAATTTTTGACGGATAAATCCATTAGTTTTAGCATCTTTTCTTGTAGTCAAAATGCAACATTTGTCTATGTGGATTTGACCCCTTGTACGTATACCATTGTGATTTGTTGTTCATGTAAAAATCGTTAAAACGTTAGTGTATCAACTGCTAATGAATCAACTACTTTGCGACCAACTTCCGAACTTCGCGATCAATAATCAAAACCAAACAAGAAAAAATAGAAAACCGAAATGAGTAATGAGCTTTAAGTTATTAGATCTTTATGTATTTCTGTAAAAACTTAATTATAAAGAATCATCAGAAAAAAATTTCATTGTTAGTAGAACTAATTCTAATTTAGACGACAAGATAAAATTTAGCTTAAAATTATTATAGTTTTATTTATTTGTTTACTTTGTCTATATCATTGAATTGCAAATGAAATTAACACTAAAGAAAATATGGGGACCAGATAGTGAATGTTGGTTGTCGTTGAGTAGTTAGACACAAAATATTCTACAATTCAAAATCAAAACTAATAACTAAGATTTGTGGATTGAGTGATATAAAAAGATCAGCTCATATTCTATGTTTGGAACAGATTTATAGGTTACTGAAAAAACTCAATTTTGGCCATATATGATAATATCTATTAACTACTAATTAATGAATGTTGATTACAACGTATATTTATCTACTTTGTGCATGTTATTTTGTGANGATCAGCTCATATTTTATGTTTGGAACAGATTTATATATAGGTTATTGAAAAAACTCAATTTTGGCCATATATGATATTAACTACTAATTAATGAACGTTGTTTACAACGTATATTTATCTACTTTGTGCATGTTATTTTGTGAAGTTATTACTTAGTAATATTTAAGACATATTTTAGTACTTATAATGTGTTATGCCATAATTGATATAGTTGACAAATAATTTTAATTTAATATATTTTGTTAATAAATAACATAAATACAGTTTGTAACATAAATATATTTTTAATGTGCATGTCATCATGTAAATCGATTTTTTTTTTTTTTTTTTTTTAANCATTTGATCCTCCCCTTAGGTCTGGGAAGACTTTATAGAACCAACACTTGAAGTGAAACCACTAATCCTATACATTGTTTGTATGTAAAATTATTATTTAATAATGGTAACGGTGTGTTTTAGTTCTTATGATATAAAAATACATATTATATTATAATTGGTATAGTTATAAAAATATTTTCCCATTATTATTCAACAAAACCAAAAAATATGCAGTCATTTCGGAAGTCGAATTTCTCAATTACATGAATTGGACTGAATAATTTTTTTTTTTAAACGAACGGAATCCGAACAAACTTATCTACTCAACTTTCGGTAAGGTGATGGTGGAAAAGAGAATACGATTCAAATCATATAATATGATATTTCGAGTAATTGCCATATGGAATCATACATATATACACAAGAATTATGTGTATATAT
The DNA here is from genome assembly GCA_900406375.1 of Iberis amara. Taxonomy (NCBI): domain Eukaryota; kingdom Viridiplantae; phylum Streptophyta; class Magnoliopsida; order Brassicales; family Brassicaceae; genus Iberis; species Iberis amara. Next base: position 10,408 of record OVAV01002020.1, read on the forward strand.
AGAGAGACTAAAATGATTTAATTCACTTATCAATATCAAAGAAAAGTAATTCCACAAGGAAATTAAAATGATGAATGGTGAGTCACAAGAAGGCTACTTCTACGAAATGACGCATGCGAGCAACCGTGGACGTCGACCCATGGTTCACATGCCGGTCTGCGATGAAGGATCATACGTTGAGGAGTTCTTTGAGAGCAGCCAGAACAACCACAGCCAACAACTGCCACCTCACTCGAACTTCATGTCCTCACCTTCGATGCCTCTTTCTCACCACAACGTAAGCAATCTCTTTTTACCTTGGCGATATTACTACTCATGTTAACTGTTTAGAAGTCCTCATTTTCATTTTTTTTGTTCAAACTTTTTAATTCATTTATTAAATTTATTGCGTACAAAGTCTAAAATCAATACAAAACCATGACTATATGACTAATCTTGAAAAGCATATATAATTGCAAAAATACATCAAAATAATCTTGATAGAATCGAATCATGAATCTTTTTGGCAGGCTCATAATTTGTTGGATTTATTAACTCGGTTAAACCAAAGGTTTATAAAATTATAATAATACTTAGATTATATATAGATTGGTTATTATCGGTTTGAAATGGGTAAGATTTAATTAAGAATTTATGATTTTAGCTTGAATTCTGTTAAGGTTAGTCGGTTAACACTATATAACATTTCATTTGTTACTTGTGTTGGAGATTATTTTCCTTTAGACTCGGATGTTTAATACGTATATGTATCCCACAAATTTATTATTTGATTAAACCTGTTTGTCCCAATTACCCACCATGAAAAACAAAAAAATCTTGAGCAGAATTATAGTTATATAATTTTTGTATGGTTCTTGTCATTTGTAATATGGTCAATGAATCATTTTGCAGGGAAACATGAGTAATGGATTGCAGAGGCGACATGAAGATGCATTCTACGGAGGACACGGGATGCAGCACCACGGTGGGCACGGGCTGCAGCACCACGATGGGCATGGGATGCAGCACCATGATAGGCTTATGGCTTCTCAAATTCCACCACGTCACATGTACATGAGCGACCATGGCCGTACAAATCTGGTTAAGGTCAGCAACAGTCACCATAAAGTAGGGTGGGGAAGTAAAGGACTTTGACTGCACTCAAATACTCTGCCGCCGGTTCAAATAAGAAAATAATTATTACGTTTCAATTATAATAAATTTGTATGATGTATGAGAGTGGACATGTTTGAGTATAATATATAGCCAAAACCAAATACGAAAATAAAGTGTTCTTGTTTGTGTTTATAACCTTATGATTACTATGGAGTGTTGTTTTTGCTGCTTAATTATGTTAAAACAAAAGTGATGTAATGTCAATTGATTACCTTACATATATAGAAAGATTGTACTTAAGTTTTGATGAAGCATGGAAATAATAAATAGCGTATGATTGATTTTTAGTAGTTCCATAAAATAGTACAAAATAAATACACTCCAAGAATATCACACACTCTCTTTTTTTTAATGTCAAAAACT
>OVAV01002021.1:0-11924 GCA_900406375.1 Iberis amara
GATTTGAGGACAAATCCTCTTCAAGAGGGGGAGGATGATATAATCGTGACCAGTTCTAAAGTGGAAGAACTGGAACCTGAGGTTGAACCTGAGCTTGAACCAGAACCTGAAGGAAGGATCACCCGGTCCAAAGCAAGGGAGCTANTTCATGTTATGATCCATGCAGATCCCGCAGCTTCATTGGACGTGTTCAACATCTTCAAAGCTAGCCCAACCGAAGAACCAGGTAGCTATGAATGAGTAGCTAGTGATGTGGTTTTGTACTCTTTTCCTTGGTGGGGATTTTGGTAGGTAGGAGGTTCTCCATTAAGGTTTTTAATGATGCAAACCGCATCTCTACGCCTAAGCTATTTAGGAGTAGTTACTTGGCCGAGTGTCTTCGACACTTATGCAAAAATAAAAGCTTCGTTGTTTTTGCTTGTATTATAATACTTTGTGTTGTTTTATTTTGAAACTACATGTTGTTTTGTTTGGGACGAACCCTAGGGCTCTTTGTCGCCTTTATAAGACGCAAATCCCTGCTCCTCTTTTATTAGTTTAATGATTTCGAGAAAAAGAAAAGCTTTGTGCCATTGTTATTCACTCATAGATTTGATAAATCCAAAACTTTTACAAGAATCCATCTTACAAAATTTTCTTCTATCCATCGAACCAAATAATCCATAATTTAGGACGAGTCGAATCCATCAAACCGCACCACCATTGCACCACGCTACCGCACTGTCGTCCGCTCCAGCCGCTGTGCCGCATCGTCCCGGAGAGCCGGTTGTATCGTCTGTCCCAGCCGATGTGTTGCATAGTCCCTACGAGTCAGCCTCACCGTCTGTCCGTTCTGCCCAGCCGAGAACTCCAGCTTCCTCGTCGTCCCTAGCTCAGATGCTGCTCATGTTGGCCGAGGACTACCCAGCCGCATTATTGCACCATCCGGCTGTTCTGAAAGCCAGCCGTTTCACCCGATACCACATATCCACCCGTTATAACTTCTCGGTCAAGAAATCAGTTCTTGAGCCGAAAGTTACTAGCATGTGAGCCTTTGATCAGAGTTTGTCGATCCAGGATCGTATCAACTAGCTCCCAACCTTCATCTACATTCTTTTGCAAATATTTCTCATTGCTTGTTGTGTCAAACAACATCCTTATCTTAGGGAGAGCTCCTCTGTATATAGAGTGTTATAAAAGGATTCATTGTTGAAACCATGATAACGACACTGCAATGTATAGCCCTTGAACCGCTCCAACCCTCACAGAATGTTTATGTATTCTTCTGAACAAAACCTAAGATCTTACTTTGAAGCCTTGCTGTCCTTGAAGTAGAGAAAAACTTGGCAAGGAAAGCTTTCTTGCAATCATTCCAAAATGTGATAGAGTTCTAAGGAAGTGCCTTCGCCCATTGATGGGCCTTGTCGCCCAGAGAGAATGAGAAAAGTCTTCGCTTGAGGACATCTTCACTTACGCCATTGATCTTGGTTAAGCCACAAAGCCTATTAAACTCATCAAGGTGGTCCCAGGGATCTTTTATTGGCAAGCCATGAAACTTGTTGCTTTGAACCACTGCTATTAAGGTATGCCTGATTTCAAAGTTTTTTTTTTGGAACAGTAGGAGGCATAATCCCATGCCTTTGAGTGTGAGTGCTATATGCATCACGAGCTCCAATAAGACGCTCCCTAACAGGTGGTACTTGTTGTTGTTGATCAGCCAATGGTTGTGGTACTTGCTGATCTTGGTGGACTACTATGAGATTGTTCTTTTGTTCTCTGTCTTTGTAGCAGGTTAATGTTTTTCATATAATGGAAGAGATGCTTGTTTCCTTGTGATCTTGTTTGCATACAGATGGACGTCTGGAGTGGTCACTAACAATGGTATTATCCACTTCAGAGAAACAAACAGTTATGTATTTACCTGAAATGCAAAGACAAAAGCACAACACAATGTGAGTAATTAAAGTAGATTGTAAACGAACTTGATCTCAAAAGATATGAAATCTTGAATGTAACAAACAAACACCCAAATGGCAACGGCGCCAAAATTGATAGTAGTTTTTTCCAGTCTATTTAAGTTCAATTCCCTAACATATTATCATAGTCATTGCAGTATATAGGGTTATCAATCCAAATGGGTGAGCTATTGACTAATCAAGCTGCAATCATAATCAATTAATTTAAGCCTAATTATTAAAAGAGTAAACTAACAATCCTAAACAAACATAACAAACATGGAAATCAAAGTAAACATAGAAACTAGCATGCATTAAACAAACTTAACTAGATAAGTAGCAGTTGAATTATTAAACAAGTGAACAAGTGAAACTTCAAACAATCAGAGAATAAAAATTCCTAACGATGGAGGTAATTGATCAGTGATCCTCCTTAATCTACCTAGGTGCCTAACATACCTCAAACAAGATTTGATCCCTAGACAATAAACTAATAAACAATCAGATTCAATCTCTTGACAAATGATCTCAAGCTAAGCTATATCCAGACCTAACTCTTGTTAACGGAACACAACCTAGCAGGCAGGAAGAAACAATCTATTAAAGCCAATAAGCACCCTAAACAACCTATCTTTTGAGATAGAAATGCAAATCTCTGAAATTAGATGGTTTAGACATTTCACCAAACATCTTCTGGGTGTGGAAATGTCTAAGGTCATATTTCAATTAATCAGAGAGAAATAAACATTAAGAACACTGAAACATAAATGATATATGCATAAACAAGCTTAAACACCTAGGAGATCAACGATTCAACACTAATTTTTCCCATCCTCCAGAACCCAAAAAATATTCTATGAACAAGATGAACACAAACCCAGAAAATGTGGTAAATATGTAAATCATCAAGATCAGTCTTAGATTAGCAAGGATGAACAAGATTCAAGGCAGAAACGAAATAAGATTTAAGTGCAATGATCAAAATTTCATAAATGCTCAAGAACACAAACCCAGAGAATCAAGCACAAACCCAGAAAATCACATGCACCAGATATCCATGAATATTAGACAGAAATAAGCAAGTATAAACATTAATCAAAAGCAGAAACAAAATGTATTGAAAGATATTGGATTAATTTCTCAAGAACATAAACAAGAGAAAACCTAGAGAAAAGGCATAAAAGAAAGGGTCAAAATCAAATGGAGGTGTTAAATAAGGTGTCTTCGGGTGCCTAACTCGACCAACAGCCAAATAGCTTGGCCGAGTGACTTGTTTGGGCTGAGCTTGAGACGCTTGACTCTGCTCCAATATGAGTGGCTTGGCCGCTCAAGTGTCTTGGCTGGGTTGGAATGATCTTGACTCTGGTCCATGCTGAGTAGCTTGTCCGCATGCATGATTTCTCGAATCTTGGAGTGCTTAACTTGGAAAATGGCTGAGTAGCTAAGCCGCGTGTGGTCTTTGGTTTGAGTGGGAAAAGCTTAACTCGCCTAGAAACAAAGTAAGGTGGTCGAGTGGATGTTTGGCTCGATAGGTAATGTTTTGACTTGACCATTGGCCGAGTAGCCTAACCGAGTAGAGGACTTGTCTTGTATGCGAAGGATCAAACTTGGCCAATGGCCGAGTGGCCAGTCTAAGTCGATGATTTGGCCGAATGGTCTTGTTGTCTTGACTCGGGTTGTAGCCAAATAGGCTGGCTGAGTGTGGATTTCTCTAGTGCCTTAAATGTCTAACTCGGACATTGGCATAGTTAAATATCCACATCAACACTTCTCTTTCTTCAACTTGTTTTAATGGCTCCAAAAGTTTTCTAAGTACCTGATTCAACTCCAAAATGCAACATGTACGCAATATTCATGCAGAACTATCCTAAACATGGAAAGCTACTATAAGGAACCATAAATGCAACACATAATGGAAAACATAAATAAATAATAACAAATAAATGCTTAGAATATGTAACCTATAGATATATCATCTTCTTACTTCCAAATTATGTTTATTTGGTACTTAATTGTTGAAGTGCTGCAGAAATACATTCTAAAATGTGTTGGGTTAGTTAAATAAGCACGCTTAGGAGATCACTAGAGAGGAAAAAACCAGAGTATATGAGGAAATCAGTAAAAGCCATTTGATTGAAATACTTGAGTGTCTGTGATGCTTCTATATTTCTAAATTTGTTTTGCAGGTCCTAAGAATGTCTCAAACTAAAGGAAATAATGTCAACAACAAACTGGAGGAGAACCAACTGCTTGTCATCTCTAATCTCTAAGTGCAAGCAGTCATGGGAGATTTGCAGATATTGATGAGGGTTGAGATGGAAGTCTTACGTGAAATGATTGATCTAGTATATGATAAGGTTGCATAAAAACAACAACAAACTTATCCAATCATCCGATAGTAGGAAAAATGCAACAAGAACGAGTTATGCCTAATCTTGAAGGCACTAAATACAACAAGAATGATGATCATATCCTAGTGGACAGTCATAGGAGACAAGGACAAGCTAGAAAAGCCAGAGATCAAGCTGAGGATAAAATAGGCACTATCAATTTGAAAATTCAAGAGTTGTATGGGAAAAATGACCCTCAAGCATATCTAGAATGGGTAAAAAAGATTGAGCTTGTTTTTGATTTCCACTTCCAAAAAGCTAAAAAAAGATTACAAATATCAGCCATTGAATTTTGTAATAATGTTATTAATTGGTAACAAGCAATAAAAGAAATGGTGAATGTCCCATTATGTTATGGACTAAGATGAAAACTGTTACGAGGAAACATTTTATGCCCATCCATTATCATAAAGAGCTGCAACAAAAGGTGTGTAGTTTTATTAAAGGAAATAAAAGTTTAAGGAATAGGTCCAAGAGTTAGAATATCTTATGCTCAAAGATAACATTGATGTGGATAAAGAAGCTGCCATGGCCATGGCATCGGCCTGCACATTTTCCGAACGAGGTATTCGTGTGAGGGCGAATTGATTTTGTTTGAAGTCCTAGGAAAGGTCTTTAATGAGTTTTAAATACGATTCCATCCTTTCGTCCCTGGCCTCGTATTCTCCGCTGAACTGGCTCGCGACGAGCTGTGAGTCACAGTAGGTGCAGATGTTTCGTATTTTGAGTCCATGAGCTAATCGTAATCCGGCGATAAGTGCTTCGTACTCTACTTCGTTATTTAACGCGTGGAACATTAGCCGGAATGATTGCTCTAGTATTTCTCCGATCGGCGACGTGAGTCGGATTCCGACTCCTGAACCCTGTTTGGATGAAGATCCGTCGACATGGAGGGTCCAGACCGAGTTTGGTTCTTGGTTCATTATGCTTTCTGTAGGGAGTTGTACCAGAAAGTCGGCAAGGACCTGCGACTTTGCGCAAGTCTTAGTCCGATATTCGACATCGTATTCGCTCAACTCGATCGCCCATTTTTCTAATCTATCCAAATGACTGGGGCTATGCAAGATCGTTCATAATGAGAATGAGGTGAGGACTATGATCGTGTGTGATTGGATATACGGCCTTAGCTTCCATGCTATTATTACGACGGCAAACGTCCATTTTTCGATAAGCGGATATCGTGTCTCGGCGTCCAATAAGGTTTTACTTACGTAGAAAATTGGTTTTTCCTTTCTGTATTCTTCTCTGACAAGAACACCGCTTCCGGCTGTAGTTGATACCGCGATATATAGAAACAGGGGTTCTCCGACGACGGGTTATGCGAGAACTGGAGGTGTGGTTGTGTAATGCTTTAGTTGCTGAAAAGCTTTTTCGCATTGCTCCGACCATTCAAACTTTTTGATTCCTTTCAGAATATCATAAAACAGAAGGCATTTGTCTGTTGATTGCGAGATGAAACGATTAAGTGCGACGATTCTTCCGGTCAACCTCTGCACTTCTCGCTTATTTTTTGGAGAAGCCATTTCGATCAAAGCACGGATTTGTTTCGAGTTAGCTTCAATCCCTCGGTATGTTACGTGATATCCGAGGAACTCCCCTGATGCCATGGCGAATCTGCATTTTGCTAAGTTGAGTTTCATATTATGACGGTTTAATTTCTCGAAACATTTTTGCAGATCGGTGATGTGGTTTTGTTCCTCGAGGGAATTTACGAGCATGTCATCGATGTATACCTCCATAGTCGTTCCGAGCTCTTTGGAAAACATACGGTTGACGAGTCGCTGATAAGTTGCACCGGCGTTCTTCAAACCAAAGGGCATTACTTTGTAGCAGTAAGTACCGCGGTCAGTGATGAATGCGGTTTTTTCTTGATCGTCCGGATTCATCATGATCTGGTTGTACCCTGAGAAGGCGTCCATGAACGATAAGAGCTTGTTCCCTTCCGTGGCCTCTACTAGGCGGTCGATATGCGGTAGTGGGAACCTGTCTTTCTGAAACGCCTTATTGAGATCGGTGAAGTCAATGCAGACTCGACATTTTCCGTTTTTGTTTTTGACCACGACAGGATTGGCGAGCCAATTGGGATATCTGACCTCTATTATAGACCCGACTTTAAGGAGTTTTTCGACCTCGTCGTTAACAACAGTAGCGCGTTCTAAGCCCAATCTCCGTCATTTATGTTTGACGGGTTTCAAAGTTGTGTCGACGTTAAGTTCATGGCATGTTATTTTGATATTGATTCCTGGCAGGTCTTCTGCGGTCCAAGCGAACGTATGGAGGTTCTATTTAAGCAAGCTATGAGTTACATTTTTATGGAATCGCAGAGATGAGCGCCGATCTCAACGCAGCGCTCAGGGAACTCTTTGTCCAGGCATACTGAAACGACTGGTTCGCAAGTTGGTTCGTGCTTCTCTTCGAAAGTTTTGGCTTTCCGTATTTTCCAGAAGATCTCCGTTTGATCTTGTCCTGGGGTGTTTACGACGTAACTCTTTTTCCCTTTATTTTTGGACAGTGCTTCTGACGTTGCGTTTTTCCATTTTAGACCTGCGATATCCTTTGATTTCCTTGGATCCATTCAATTCTGAAGGGAGTTGGGAATTTGAGGCAGTAGTGATATTAGAAGCTACGCTTTTTGTTACGCTCCTAGCTTTAACACTAAGGTTAATTAAGTCGAGGGTCATAGTAGCATCTCCCGAAAAGGCTACTAATGGGATAGAGTTCTGTAGTATTTCGGAAAGTTTGATTTCCATTCTTTCGAGGGTACCTTTGAAGAGAATATTTGTCGAGCATTCGATGTCGACTAACACCCTTGCGACGTCGATATTCTGGATTGTTAGCTCGGTGACAAGGAGATCGTTTCGAGGGTTGGCTCGTGATGCCGTTGCTCTATTCTCGAAAGATACGATTGCATTATTTGTATAGTTGGACATACTTTTTCGTGACCGGTCTATGGTTTGACGTGAACGAAATCGCGTGCATCCCTCCTTCTAGCGCCATACTGCGGGAACCGAAATTTGCACTATCGATTTCCGTTAGTTAGGGATAATCGAGTAAACTTAATTTTCCCAGAGGTTCCGGATTTCTGTGAGCCCAATGAGTACGAGATCAAAACACAAGATATAATAATAAAAATACGAGATTGAGAATACGAAAGAGAGCAAAAGAAGTCTTATTCCAAATCGTATGAGCGTTTCTCAACAGGTGGTAAACCTCGGCTACATTAGCTATTGGCGAGTTCCGTAGTATGAATAGCCTAAGACTAGTAACCCTAGTTGAGTCGCAGCTCACTAACAGAAACAGAAAATTACCCTTATGCTCTAAGTATTTTGGTGTGGAGAATTGAACTTGTTTGTGCTCTTCCACTTCATCTCTCTTATATAGACTTCAAGGTTGATCCGTCTTCCTTTTTCGTCTTCGATTATTCTGCGGAAATCTTCCTTTTCTTCTGCTGAAATATTCCTTTTTCAAATTTCTTCCATTTCTTTATAGCTTGCGGAACAAGCTATGACCGTCATTGCACTTAGGCCGAATTCTCGTATAGAATCGTAAGTAGGCTGTTATCGTATTTTAGGCCTTGTTGGGTCTTTTACGGTTTAGGAAATTTTTACGGTTCATGTCGTAAAACCGACCTTTCATACGATGATTCGATAGAAACTTTACGAAGCAATAGTATCATCCGTATAGGTAAGATAACTTTGGCGTTTAAGTTAGCCGTTAATTTTTCATACGATTGATAAATACATACGCATCCTTATGACCGTTCCAGAGAATGACAACGAATGACAACTTTAATCGTATAGTTAAGATAATCTCCGGTGTTTCGACTAACCATTATCGTTTTATACGATTAAACCTTATATGAAAAGATTTCACGATTCTTTCGCAAGTCGTAGAAAATAATCGTATGGATAAGGTAACCTCGGTGTTTTAGATAACCGGAACCGTTTATACGATTAATTCAGGACTTATACGATAAGAATGAGTTTTACGGTTTCTATCGCAGAAGTTTAACGAAAACCTGAAACGAGAGATAATTTGTCCGAGACGATACGAAGATGAACGTCTACCGAAAATGTACGCTAACGTGTATCGTGAACGTGTTTTCTGTAAACGCCAGGATTTGGAACCGTACGATTTGTTGAAAGATAGTGATTTGCTTGTTGTTGTTCCGAAACATGTCTGTCAAGATTTTTTGTATTTCTCAGACATCGATCTCGAGTATACCAGTTTTGACCCCGACATTGGACGTAAGTGGATTATCTTGCCTTGTTAAAACCTTAGCGATAGGAAAACCCAGTCGGGAAAAACCTTCTCGACTAGGGACAAACGAGTACAGAGATAACAACTTAGCTACTTAACAATTGTTATCTGGTTCTTTCGAAACATATCCCTTGAGGTCTTTCGGAAGTAGCGTGGCTTGGTTAGTTTGTTCCGTTGATCGGGATTGTTTAGATCTTTTCGTACTTCTCGGACGTTGATTTCGAGGATACTGTTTTTGACCCCAACAGTTAGCCCCCCAACTTGCAGGGCTCGAGTTTGAATGTTGCGAGCGGATGATGTATGTTTTGATCAGAATCTATGGTCGAGAAGCTGCCGCAGGTTAGTCTTAGTATTTTAACAATTATTTTATTGCGGAAAATTCCTTCTTTAAGTAATGGATTCACACTCTTAATTTTCATTCATTCCCACTTCCTCAAAACTTATAAATTGAGAGCTTTGCTAAGATGACTTCTCCTTGTGATGGACAGAAAGAGGGCAGCGCCGCCGTGAATAGCACTCTTCCGGGGAACTCCTCTGGTTCTTCGATCCGCGAAGAAGTTCCAGTTCATGTGGCGGAGTTCCTTGATTTCGATGAGGAGATATCTCGTCGTGAAGTTGACGTTGAACGCTTTGCTCCCATTTGCTCCGACAGGATCTCAGGCTCAAGCCGTAACATTGGCCTTCGTTCCTGAGTCAACGCCCTATTCCCTGATCAATCCGGATCGTGAAGCGATCCTGCCGACGGGTTCTTCAACAACCCCCATTTCTGTAGGGGATTCTGAGCATAGGACCGACTCAATGCCTTCTCCTCCTCCTCCCGTCAAGCAGGAGGATCGTCCTGGCGTTACGTGCTCCCGATACTGCTCCCGTTACTACTTCCGGGGGTCGCAAGAGGCCTTGTCCTACTTCCAGGGTCGTCGAAAAGAGAAAGTGTGCAAGATGGGCCGAGGCTGGACCCTCGCCACTGGGGGGCTTCAGGCTTGAGTACGATGTCGCGGCATCACACCAAGGTTCGTATGGAAACCTTTTGCTTATCACATTTGTCATTTTCTCATCCCTTTTTGCTTTTGCGCAAATTTTATCTTTGATTGACGGGATATTTAGCTATTGCGGATCGCAAATAAAACGTTTTACGGCAAGGCTTGCTAAGTCGGAGGAGAAATTATCGCAGTTCGAGGCCAAGCTGGGAGTAATCGAGGGTGCTCGTGCCTCGGAGGTGTCTCAACTTAAAGCTTAGATTAGCAGCCTTAAGAGGGACCTCAGGAAGACGGCGAGCTCTCTATTGAGGGAGAAGAAACTAAGAAGGCTAAGGCGAGGGAGTTACGTCATCTACAGCGTCAAGTGCGGACTGTGGACGGTTTGTCGAGTCGCGAAGTCCCGGTGGTCAGAGCCGAATTGGGAGTAGCCGACTGTACTCTTCCACAGTCTTCTGTCATCCTTGTGAAGCGAGATTGCGAAGGTATCGAGCCCCGCAAGGCGGGCGAGGTTGGGGTAGATGGCGTGGTGGCGGATTTTGATGGTGCAGTGGATGAGGATGAGGTTCTCACCTTGAACGATGAATGAGATTGCTGTCCTGTTTAGGACGTTTAGATTTTAAGTTTTTTTAATTGCCTGTTTTGGCCGAGTATGGCCATCTTTAAATCGTGGATCCGGCCGTAAGTGGCTTTAGATCCCTTGCCGCTTTGCGGCTTTGTACTTTCGGCCGCCTTGCGGTCTTTTACTAATGAATTATGTTTTTCATTTTTTGCGTGTGATGCTATAAAATTGGAGTTAAGGTTACGAGTAGTCACTTTGTATCCAGTTCTCTGATTGTCGCTACGTTTGCTTGTCTGTTTTGGATGCGAGTTTTTCTAAGAATCTAATTTTCGAGTTTTATGGACTTTCGTATGTGAGCGATGAGACAATTTTATGGATCTCATATCGGTTAGATACTATGCCTGGAGATGTTAGAGACAAGTGTGCTGGGTTTAGGGCAAGATCTAGGTTTACTCTCGGTTTTAGGGCGTCTGGTGACTATTCCGGCTTACGTATCCCGTTTGCGATTTCAACATGGTTCCATTTCGATATTGGAGTATGCGGTAGACTCACATCAATCGGGAACCGAGCATCTCTCCGAAGACAATTTCTAAGTCGTTCGGAAGTGCTGACCAAAATTTTGGTTTTTATAGCGCTATTATGCTTGTGTCAGATGTCTGAGAACCGATCTTACAAAAGGTTTAAGTGATTAGTTTTGTCCGTCATGTCCAATCGACGGACTTGGTGTCGGAGCGAGTGGTCGCTCGTTTTTGGTTTTTTAGTTTTTCGTGACTGCGGTTGTACAAGTTTGGAAGTTTATTTTAGGAAGTTCGCGACGTCTCGCCTTTTCTGAAAGTTCTTTTTTCACTTGGTGGTTTTATGCTTAGAGCGTGTTCGAGAGATGTTCCTGCGATTTCGCATAAAGGCATGCTTGTCCTTATGAACGAGGAAAATGTTTAAGCCGGATTTTGTTAAGAAAGTTTTCGTATTATTCCAATTTCTGGGTTATACGATAGGTTTTGTTGTTACTTGGGCGTTTTTAAGCGAAGTTAAATATGTTAGTGAATCTTAAGAACATAGCAAAATTCTCTAAGTAGAAATGCGTTTTGTATTATTGCCGAGGAGTTTCAAAAATATCGAGTACATGAATACAAATATTTTGAAATATTGGAGTATACGAGGTACGTAGACGTACCCACTCTCCCCCCCTTTTTCAAGAGGAGGACAATTGCACTTTTCCTTAAGAAAAATTGCCTACGTACCCTTTTTAGGGATCAAGTTGTCGCGTAGTTCAGTTTGTTATGATGTTGTTGCTTTAGTGATAGTATTTCTTGAGGTGAATCGCGTTCCAAGTTCTTTGAATTTTGATGTTTTGCATTGTAGCAATTTCATACGCGCCTGGTCAGACTACTCTTACTATTTTGTACCGTCCTTCCCAGTTTTCCCGCGTTTCGTTCTGCGGTGTTTTGGAAGACTTTCCGTAGAACCAGGTCGCCTTCCTTGAACCTACGACTTCGTACGTTCAAGTTATAGTACTTTGCGGCTGCTTGTTGGTAATTTTGGATTCGTATGAGAGCGTGTTCTCGGCACTCGTTGATGAGGTCGAGATTGTCTAATAGCATTAAGTTGTTCGCTTTTTCTTGCTCTGAGAGCAGCGTTCTGCGTATTCCGGGGAATTCGACTTCCGCGGGGATTATGCATTCTGATCGGTTTACGATAGCGAACAGATTTTCTCAGTGGCTCTTCTTGGTGACGTTTTTCGGTGGGACTAAAGGACTCCTTCAAGTTCTTCGGCCCATCGACCTTTCTTCGCGTCCAGACGTTT
>OVAV01002023.1:183-11921 GCA_900406375.1 Iberis amara
AGAAGTTAAAATACAAATATAGTATACTATTAAAACCGCGCAACGCTTGGGTCAAATTCTAGTAATTATAATACTGCAATATTTTAAAATATGATTTGAGGGAGAAAATGTATCAGATCTCCAGATCAATCTAGATCCTCCTTTTCTCACGAGGAGTGGGTTTAATAAAAGAATATCAAATATTCTTCTTTTTGTTGTCAATGATTATAAAAAACCGGAAATGGGTTTGAAGATATAAACTTATCGGTTCACAACTTCACAAACCATGAATTTTATTAATCTACTTGATGCCTTGAAGAGCAAGGAACAACAATAATATGTTGCCAATTTAATCAACGTTGTAATCTAGAGGCCATTTAACTAATTAAGTAACTTTAGATTTTGTGTTTGTTTGTTTAGTATACTTTTTAGGTAATTTAATTTCAGATGCACTTTTTCAAATTTGCCATCTTTTTTGGCCAATAAAACGCCGTTTCGGGAGATGCGAATCACATAATAAGACATTCCACTAAAAAACAGGAATCAAATTTATATTAAAAAAATCCATAATAATCGTATAAAATTTTTGCAGATTTTCAATCAAGAGGTGAAAAATTCTCAAAACTAATCTCGAGATCTCCGGAGGAAACAATGTATTCGACGGAGAAAGGTCTGCTTGTCGTGAACGACGAAGAAAGAGAAGAAGTTAACCGGAAAGATGGATTTTTCCGAGAGATGAGGAGACTCGGTTACATCGCCGGTCCAATGGTTGCAGTAAATTCTTCAATGTATTTTCTTCAGGTGATATCGATAATGATGGTTGGTCATCTCGGTGAGCTTTACCTCTCAAGTACCGCCATTGCCGTCTCCTTCTGTAGCGTCACCGGTTTTAGCCTTGTCGTATGTCTCTCTCTTTAAATCTTTATAACTCTGGGATTAACTTAAACCTAATTTTTGTGATTTGGGATGATCATTCACATACAGTTTGGATTAGCTAGTGCGTTAGAGACTTTATGTGGTCAAGCTAATGGAGCTAAGCAATTCGAGAAGCTTGGAGAACATACTTACACAGGAATCTTCTCTTTGTTAATTGTGTGTATTCCTTTATCTGTTTTATGGAGTTACATGGGTGAGATACTTTCACTTATTGGACAAGATCTTATGGTTTCTCAAGAAGCTGGAAAGTTTGCGACTTGGCTTATACCTGCACTCTTTGCTTACGCTATATTACAGCCACTTGTTCGGTTTTTCCAAGCGCAGAGTTTGATTTTGCCTTTGATTATGAGCTCTATCTCTGCTCTTTGTTGCCATGTTGTTCTTTGTTGGAGCTTGGTTTTTAAGTTTGGACTTGGAAGTCTCGGTGCAGCTATTGCGATTAGTGTTTCTTACTGGTTGAATGTGATTGTACTTGGATTGTACATGACGTTTTCTACTAGCTGTAGCAAGAGCAGAGCACCAATCACCATGAGTGTGTTTAAAGGAATGAGAGAGTTTTTCCGGTTTGGAGTCCCATCTGCATCTATGATTTGGTATTAGACTCTTCTCTTGTGATGTTTGGTTGTGAATATTACATTGAATTGAATCTCTTTGTGTCTGTTTTTGGTGTTGAATTAGCCTCGAGTGGTGGTCATTCGAGTTTCTGGTGATGCTCTCTGGGATTTTACCAAATCCGAAGCTAGAAACCTCTGTTCTCTCAGTGTGGTATGATGTTTCTTATCATCAAAGACTTACGTTTTGGTATTATCATATAATCTCAATTAGTTTCTTTAATCTTTAACAGTTTATCAACAATCTCCTCTTTGTATCAAATACCAGAGAGTCTCGGTGCAGCAGCAAGGTTCTTGCTTCAATGCCTTTCTTTTTCGATTTTTACGAAACATGATAAACCTAACTCTCTTTGTCTTTGATGTTGCAGTACAAGAGTTGCAAACGAATTAGGAGCTGGAAACCCAAAACAAGCTAGAATAGCAGTTTACACAGTGATGGTTGTAGCAGGTGTAGAATCACTTATGGTGAGTGCAACAGTTTTTGCTGCAAGAAACATATTTGGTTACCTATTCAGCTCTGAAACTGAAGTTGTAGATTATGTAAGATCAATGGCTCCACTTGTTTCATTATCAGTCATATTCGATGCCCTACACGCAGTTCTTTCTGGTTAGATTCAAGATCCTTCAATAATGTCAAGACTAATCTTAATGTAATCAAGGACTAATAATGGGATTGAAAAAACAGGTGTAGCTAGAGGATCAGGGAGGCAAGATATTGGGGCATATGTAAACTTAGCAGCATATTATCTATGTGGAATACCAATAGCTATAATATTAGCATTTAGGTTTAAAATGGGAGGAAGAGGACTATGGATTGGGATTACAGTTGGATCATTTGTACAAGCTGTTTTGCTTGGTCTAATTGTTAGCCTCACCAATTGGAAACAACAGGTTAGTAATTGTGAAAGTGATGTCATTTGATACGTTGGTTTTATTATTAATTTTTATAGATAGTGATGTGTCATTGATATTATGTGAATTATATGTGGATACACAGGCTAGAAAGGCAAGAGAAAGAGTGATGGGTGATGAGTTTGTAGAGAAAGATAATGAAGAATATGAAGAGTTGGTTAGCTAAATCAAAGAGAGTTTTGAAGTCATTTGTTTGTCATTTAATGTTGTGTTTTTATTAGGTCGATTTTTTTTTCTGGTGTTGTTGTTTTCTAGTAGTATTTATATTAATGAGGAATTGAATGTGGTTTTGGCCTTTTTCAACTTTCTTTCCCTACACATGACATGATTTTTTGTTTTTATTTCTTATAAAAGGTTAATAATTGTTGACCAAAAAAAGAGTTAATAATCATTTTTCTTATTAAATGTTATTCCCTCTTTTCTTGAAAGGATGATGTATTGGAGTTTTTTTACGTAGATTAAGGAAATCAACTTTTTATTTACTTTATGTCTTACTTTTAAAGTGTTTTTACCTAAAATATCATCGTTTTAGAAACAAAACTAAATTCTAAAACATCCTCCTTTCAGAAACGGAGGGAGTATTTTGTTAAGTTCTAAAGTTTTTTGAATAGGAAGTACTAGGTCTTGACATATTTCCTAAAACCCGACCCGAAAAAACTCAAAGCGAATTCGACCTAAAAACTTCAATTATTCGAGCGGGTTTTAGGTTAATGTTTTCAGGTATTCGAATCCGATCCAACCTAGTACCCGAACCGGTACTCGAAAACCGAACTAATGTATTAAAAAATATACATTTTCCAATTTCAACTTGTATGCGAATTTTGGGTTTATATTTTGTCGATTTAACTTCTTTTCAAAGATCTAGTAGCAATTTTGTTTTTGTTTTTAACTGATTTTGTGTTGTTATTTGGTACCAATAATTATTTGTGATAAAATAAAACCAAAAATCAAATTAACACTCTAACTAATTTCGGATAGTTTTATTAATTGGATATTTTTTTTATAGATTCCAGGTATTTTAATCAATTTTGGATATCCAAATCTATTGGATCCAAAAAATTTAGGATATAAATCGATTTTGTAATGTTGATCTGACCTGAAAATTTTCGGAAAATCTTATACCCAAAAAATTTCAGTCTAAAAATATTAATCCAAATCCGACCCGAAAATCTCCACCCTGAAGAAGTATTGTTCGTTCACTAAAGAAATACCACTTTAATAGTTACTAGCATTATTAAAAACTCATGATGCTTTCTGTAATCAATCATGATATCACTTTCCGCACTTTATGCTTTCGGCATCAAATATGTGCATTTGTTTAATTAAACTAGATATAGAATATGACACGCTAGAGTCCATATAATTAAACTAGAAATTTATACTACAAATCACATTGATTTTAACGAAGAAGTCGATTGAAGCCTAGAAATTTTTTAATTGAATTCAAAAGCACTTTATAATTAAATTTTATAATTTTTATAATACTTTTACAACTTTAAATTAAATTGAAGAATTATTTTATTTTTTAGGTTTTTTGAATTTTTTTATAATTTTCTGAAATTTTAATGATTTTTTATGATTTATGATTTTTTTTGAATTTTTTATATTTTTTGAATGTTTTTTATAATTTTCAGAAATGTTTATGATTTTTTATGATTTTTTGAATTTTTTTGAATTTTTATATTTTTTGAATTTTTTTAATAATTTTCTGAAATCTTTATGATTTTTTATGATTTTTTGAATTTTTTTTGAATTTTTTATATTTTTTTTGAATTTTTAATATTTTTTTATTAAAAAAGAATTTTTCTGCGAAAAAAAAAAAACTAACGCCGTCAACTGTTCCGTTACAAAAAAACGGCTGAAATGACGGTGTGTAAGTCCGTAGCTTGTTTCAGGGTTATCTGTGATATTTTCAATACCTTCGAGGTTTGAAGTGCTAGTCATTTCGTGTCAAAGTTTAAAGTGCGTCAACGTGGTATTCCCGAGGTTTTTTATGCGATTTTCCCATATAGAATATGACACGCTAGAGTCCATATAATATTTTCTTTGTCCATGGTATGAATCAAATATTCTCTGTAACCAGAAAAATAAGCACAATGATAACCAGTAAAATGAAGAAATGAAACCCTAAATATCTAAAAAGAGTCAGCTCTCACGACACATTTATTCACTCGGTAAATAAAATTTAAGGATGATCATTTACTATTTTTAGCGGTGAACATGTAATTTTTCATCTCATCTACATTTTTTTTTTCATTTTTTTTTATCTCTATAGTTTAGCATTAGGTTGTGAAAATAGATGTGCGGACCATGAGCTATCTATGTCCAATCTATTACGGACCGATTATCGATAAATCCATATGCAGATGAATTAAAATGGATTTCGTCCAATTTTGCCATTGTCTAAACGGGTTGGACAAAACAAACAATCGTCGGTCCATTTAGTCTAAAAATTTAGGTCATAATTAAGAGATTTTTTTTGTCAATTATTAAAACTTGCTATATTTTTTTTTGCTTTATGTTTAAACTTGTTAAAACTTAGTTATATTTTCTTTGCTTATATTAAAATATGTTATTATAAATTTATCAAGTCAATTATGATTATATAATTTGAGTTATATAAAAACAAAAATAAAACAAAATTATGTTCAATAGGCAACCCATTTTAATATGGGCGTTTATAGTTTTAGATATTAATGGATTTGGATCTTAGTAGATACGGTCAAAATTGGTCCATAATCTAAATGGATAATAATGGATGAGTCAAAATGGGTGTGGACTCCCCTATTTGGCATAGGCTGTATTTTTTTTCTTTTTCATGTTCATGTACATCTTACGAATCGGTGGAAAATGTATTTAAAATTTTTGATTCCTAATATTCCTTATAAATTAGACACTAGTATCAAGATTGTACAAGGCAGCCATGCAGGACGCGACAGGGCGCAGCCGCCTGGGGACCCGCCGGATAATCGAGTCTCATGGGCTCAACTGGTGACGAAGAGTTCCGGTGGTGGGGTTTTAAACCCTAATAACGTGTTGGATTTCGAATTTGTGAAGGAGAGAGTATCGCTTTCGTTTCCTGATGGTGTGGATGGGGAACCGGTTGTTACGATTGGAGATGAGGTATTGAAAGCAATGCATGGTTTGTGGAAGAATTGTATGATTGTGAAGGTGCTAGGTCGAAGCTTACAACTTACAACTTTATCCAGAAAATTGCGAGAGTTATGGAGGCCGAAAGGGGGTATGTTTGTGTTGGATTTGCCGAGGAATTTCTTTATGGTTCGGTTTGATGAGGAAGAAGAGTACTTAGCAGCTTTAACAGGAGGACCATGGAGGATTTTTGGGAATTACTTGATGGTACAAGGTTGGACACCAGGTTTTGACTCTCTTCGTGATGATATAGTTACAAATCCGGTGTGGGTGCGGTTGATGAATATTTCGGTTAGTTTCTATCATGAAGCGATTCTATTGGCAGTTGGTCAAGGGCTAAGGAATCTAGTGAAAGTTGATTTAACGACGTTACATGTGGAGCGAGCTCGATTTGCGAGGGTATGTGTGGAAGTTGACCTTCATAAGCCTTTGAAAGGCTCGATAAGAATTAATGGGGAAAGATATCTAGTGACATATGAGGGATTAGTGAATATCTGTCCCAAATGTGGAATCTATGGTCATTTGGCGAGTGCATGCCCTAGGGAGTTAGCGGCTCGTATTACGGAGGTGGTTTTACAACCTGCATCATACCAAGTTGAGACTGAGATACCAGCGAATGATGGTTTTGTTGAGGTGCGGAGGCAGAGTCGAAGGGGTGAACAAGGGGTGTCAAGAACTCAAACTGTTAGGCTTGATACGGGTAAAGATACGCGAACTGCACCTTCTCAAAGAGTAAGCAGAGATGGGAAGTAGTCTAGTGTGTTAGGAGTGGTTAATCGGTTTGACAAGCTACAAGACTTATCGATGAAGTCTGGTTCAGAAAAACAAACTGTCTTGGATGGGTCGAATAAGGAGAATGAAATACCAATCACGATTTTTACGGCAAAAACGCAGCCTAAGAAAGTTGATGAGGGTGTGCTTGGTAAGTCTGGAAAGGTTGGTATGGAGGAGAGAGGAGTCGTAAAGGCTAAGGAGAAGGGTTTACAAAAGCAAGCAGTTAAGCAAGGTGTTAGGGGTAAGGTACAAAAGCCGAGTACTGGGCTAGTTTTTGGGCCGATGAAGGGGGAGTTAGAATTGTCGATGTCTGGGAAAAGAATGAGAGTGGAGAATGTACCAATGGGGAGAGAAGGAGGAGTGTTTGTGGCTACGGTTGAGAAGGGAGGTTTGGCTGTTAATCACTGTAACTTAACACTCACTGATGATGTTGGAGAAGATAGTACATCAATGAGTGTACAGGTTAATGGACAAGATGTGAGGCTGGATAGGGAGAAGAGTCCGCCGGTAGTATAGGGTTTTGCCCCGGTAGTTCATGCGATCGTGAAGTTTTTTATGATGAATTTACTTTTTTGGAATTGCCGGGGGGGGGGGGGGGGAAAAAACCNTTTTAGGCGGTCCATTCGATATATTCTTAAGAAATATAAGTCTGGTGTATTGGCGGTGTTTGAGACTCATGCTGGAGGTGAAAGAGCAAAGCGTATTTGTGCCGGGTTAGGGTTCAAAAATTCTTATCGGGTTGATCCGATTGGTCAAAGCGGAGGCTTATGGCTATTGTGGAAAGAAGGAATTGGAGATGTGAGTATTGTCGAATCATCAAGTCAATTTATTCACGCGAAGGTGGTGAATGGGCTAGAGATTTTTCACGTTATTGTGGTGTATGCGGCTCCTTCGGTTAGTCGTAGGAGTGGCCTTTGGGGAGACTTGAGGGAGGTGTTAGCTCGGATTAATGATCCGGTGATCGTGGGTGGAGATTTCAATACGATAGTTCGGGTTGAAGAAAGGTCAGGTGGTAATGGTCGCTTGTCGGAGGACTCTTTGGCGTTTGGCTTGTGGATAAATGAGTCCTTACTTATTGACATGGGCTTTCAGGGGAATCGGTTTACTTGGTGGAGAGGTAGATCGGAAGCTACTTGCATAGCTAAGAGGCTAGATCGAGTTCTGTGTTGTGGAGCAGCTCGTCTTAAATGGCAAGAGGCGACGGTAACACATCTACCGTTTTTTGCATATGATCATGCGCCACTGTATGTGTGTTTACAACCGGAAGGGGCACGAGATCCAACGAAGCGTCCATTTCGGTTTGAAGCTGCATGGTTAACTCATGCAGGTTTTAAAGAACTTGTGGCAACAAACTGGAATGTTAGTGTTAGTACTAGTCAAGCTTTGAAAGAGCTTCAAGTGGTATTGCGTCGGTGGAATCGGGAGACGTTTGGAGATATCCATAAACGCAAAGATAAGTTGTTAGTGGAACTTAAAGAAGTTCAGGAGCAGATTGATATATCTCGGCAAGACAATTTATTGGTGAAGGAAACCGATATTATCGGGGAACTTAACTTGGTGTTGGAACAAGAAGAACTCCTATGGCTTCAAAAATCGCGTGAGAAGTGGGTTTCTTTTGGGGACCGTAACACGAAATATTTTCACATGTCAACAATTATTCGTAGGAGAAGGAATAATGTTGATATATTGCGGAATGATGATGGTGTGTGGACATCAAATAAGCTGGAGTTGGAGAATTTAGCAGTTGCTTATTATCGAAGAATTTATTCTTTGGATGATGTTGATGAGGTAGTACCTAAGTTACCGTGTGATGGGTTTAGTGCACTGTCCGAAGAAGAAATATCGGTTTTGAATAAACCTTTTACCACGGCTGATGTTGAGAAAGCTATGCGGAGTATGGGTCGTTTGAAAGCGCCGGGACCCGATGGTTACCAACCGGTATTTTATCAATCGTGTTGGGATGTTGTTGGACCTTCGGTGGTTAAGCTAGTTTTGGAGTTCTATGATACGAGTGTAATGCCAACCGAACTTAATGATGCTCTTGTGGTGTTGATTCCGAAAGTGGCAAACCCAGAATCGATCACTCAATTCCGTCCAATAAGCCTATGTAATGTGTTGTTTAAGACAATTACGAAGGTTTTAATGCTAAGGTTACAGGGAATTATGCCTTCTTTAATTGGACCAGCTCAGTAAAGTTTTATCCCGGGGAGACTAAGTACCGATAACATAGTGGTTGTGCAAGAAGCAATGCATTCGATGTGTTGTAAAAAGGGTCGTAAGGGTTGGATGTTACTTAAGTTGGATCTTGAGAAAGCTTATGACCGTATTCGATGGGACTTTTTAGAAGATACTTTAGTTGCATCAAGGCTGCCAGAAAAGTGGGTTGGTTGGATTTTACAGTGTGTTAAGAATCCATCGATGACTGTGTTGTGGAATGGGGAGAAGACTGAGTCTTTTGTTGCTGCTAGGGGACTGCGTCAAGGCGATCCGTTATCTCCATACTTGTTTGTCTTATGCATCGAGCGACTTTGTCATTTGATTAATGTCGCGGTTGATCAGAAGAAGTGGAAGCCGATCAAACTGTCGAGAGGTGGCCCTAACCTCTCTCATATTTGTTTTGCTGATGATCTTATTGTTTGCGGAGGCTTCGGTGGCGCAAATCCGAGTTATTAAAGGTATTCTTGAACATTTTTGCCTAGTGTCGGGACAGAAAGTTAGCCTTTCAAAGTCTAAGATATTCTTCTCAAGTAACATGAGTAGGGAGAAGGAGAAGGAGATAAGTGATGAAAGTAGTATTCAAATTACGAGAGACCTTGGAAAGTATTTGGGCCTTCCCGTTTTACATAAAAGAGTGAACAAGGATACGTTTAGTGAGCTAACCGAGAGAGTAGCATCACGGTTATCAGGTTGGAAGGGTCGGGTTTTGAGTTTCGCATGTAGAGTGGTGTTAACGAAGAGTGTGTTGGCTTCTTTACCAGTGCATACAATGAGCTCGATTGTCCTCCCGTCATCGGTTTTGAATACTCTTGATAAGCTTTCAAGGGATTTTGTGTGGGGTAGTTCACCAGAGAAGAAGAAAATGCATCTTATTGCATGCGATACTATATGTAAACCTAAAGAACATGGTGGACTTGGCATACGTAAAGCGAGTGAAATGAATGTGGCGTTAGTTTCTAAAGTCGGTTGGCGATTAATCAGTGGTTGTGGTAGTCTTTGGGCTGAAGTACTGAAACATAAGTATCAGGTTAAGCATGTTCATGATGATACTTGGCTTGTTAAAAAAGGGTGGTGGTCGGTATTGTGGCGAAGTGTGGTAATGGGTATAAAGATGGTGATTTTGCCGGGAATGTCTTGGGTCGTTGGTAATGGGCAAATAGTAAGATTTTGGGACGATAAATGGCTGATTGATAAGACTCTGAGAAGTGAAGTTGGTGGAGTTATACCGAATGCCCTAGAAAGTCGACGGGTTTGTGATATGTGGACTAATGGTCTCGGGTGGCATATGGATCAAGTCTCACCGTATGTTGAGCCGTATATCAAGTTGAAGCTGTCTTCGGTTGTAGTGGATAATGTAACAGGGAGTTTGGATCGAATATCGTGGGGTGCATCTCCTAATGGGGAATTCTCGGTCAAGACGGCTTATGGGCTCTTAATTCGTTCATCTGAGGATAGTCAAAACATGAGTGAATTATTCCGTCGCATATGGCGCGTGATAGCTACTGAAAGAGCAAGAGTTTTCGTTTGGCAAGTGGTACATCAACGTATACTGACGAATGCTGAGAGGTGTAGGTGTAGACTATGTGACTCTCATTTGTGTGGTGTATGTAAAGCTGGAGTGGAAACAATTACCCATGTTTTGCGCAACTGCCCTTCTATCGCAGGTATATGGAGACGCCTAGTCCCACGTAATAAGCTCCAGAGCTTTTTTGAAGAACCTCTTCTCAATTGGCTCTATTTAAACATGATGGATCGGTCATTAGTTCATGGGATAGCTTGGTCTACTCTTTTTGTTATGACAATGTGGTGGAGTTGGAAATGGAGATGTGGTGTTGTTTTTGAAGAGATAGCTCCATGTCGGGAGAGAACAAGATTCGTTATATCAATATCGCAGGAAGTGTGGAATGCAAATGGACGTGTTAAACATAATGAAGCACACGTTGTTAGAGAGGAGAGATGGATAGGCTGGTTGTGTCCGGCAAGTGGATGGTTCAAGTTGAATGTTGATGGAGCTTTAAGAGGAAATCCGGGATTAGCAGCAGCTGGAGGGGCTGTTCGTGATGAGACTGGTAAGTGGTGTGTCGGTTTTGCATTGAAAATTGGGGTTTGTTCAGCACCTTTGGCGGAGCTATGGGAAGTATATTACGGACTCTACATAGCATGGGAGTTTGGGGCAAGACAGGTGGAGTTAGAGATCGATTCGGAAATGGTGGTGGGATTTCTTCGACAAGGCATTGGAGATTCTCATCCGCTTTCCTTCCTAGTACGTCTGTGCTACGGCTTTTTATCGAAGGACTGGCAAGTCCATATTTCACATGTATATAGAGAGGCGAATTGTTTAGCTGATGGGCTAGCGAATTATGCGTTCTCTTTGCCTTTAGCCAGGTTTTCATCTTTTAGAAGATAGTCCCTCGATAGTTGATTCTATTATTCTTTTAGACGCTAATGGCTTTGTAAGCCAGAAATGAGTTCCAGTGTAGTTTTGTTTTTCTTTTTTAATAATATGGAGATGATTCTCCGTTTTCACACCAAAAAAAGCTATATTTAAAAACTCTATTGATAGGAACCTGAAAACCAAGAAGCAAAATAAATGGGTGAAAGACTTTTATGCAACGAGATTAACTAAATCATTAAGAGTTCAAAGGAGGCGACAATTATCTTTTCTCATTTAGATCTACAAATCATAATTGTAAGATCTATTTTGGAGTTATATATAAATATAAATTAAGATGAATTTTTTGAAATACCACTAAAAGATGTTTAAATTCCAAAAATGTCACACTCCCAAAAGTTCCAAAAATACTATTAAATTGTTTTTTTTTCCAAAAATACCATAAAATAAAAAGTGAATTTTAAGGTTTTAGAATTTAAATTTTAGGGTTTGAGTTCACTAAATAGAGTTTAGGGTTTAATTTTGAAGGGGGTAGAGTTTGGTTTTGGGGTTTAGGGTTTAAATTTGAAGTTTTAAAATTATTTCAAATTTGTGGTATTTTTGGAACAACACAAATTTGTGGTATTTTTGGAAAAATTGTGGTATTTTTGCAACAAATTAAAAGTGTGATATTTTTGGAATATACCGACTTTTGTGGTATTTTTGAGAATGCCCCATATATTAATCTGTTAAAATGATTTAGTTACTGTAAATAAGGTAAAATGATT
>OVAV01002024.1:408-11919 GCA_900406375.1 Iberis amara
GCCCACTATTATGCATTAAAACCGAGTAATATCAGAATTCACCTTTCATATTACTTGCTCCATCATAACCTTGGCCTCTAAGCTTTTTAATGCTTAGTCCATTCTTAGCAAACAAAGAATCAATAGGAGATTTTAGAGTTGCAGAAGACATCTCACTCACATGTGTAATACTCATGAATCTTTCTTTGACCATTCCATTTTTATCAACAAAACGAAACACTACTGCCATTTGTTCTTTATTAGAAATATCAACATAGTAATCTACCAACAAACCAAAGACTTCAGGAGCTCTATAAAATTTTCTCTATTAGCAGATGTTTGTCTCATCATGACTACGAAAAGCTAACCCTTGTTGCAATAAATATTAGGAAGCATCAATTGAGGCATTTAGCCGAATCATGTACTCATTTATCACAATATTATCATGTTTATGCAATGCATCATGGTTATACAATATTATCATGTTTATGCAATGCATACTCGCAATCTTAGAAAGTTGCATATAAATTTCGAAAGAAGACGTGGACACTTGGCTTCTATTATTTATTTATTTTTTCTGTTAGGTTGCTCAACTAAGGAAATATGTGTATACCACTACCTTTTATGATTCATCAAGTATTTGTTGACTTTATCATTGTTCGCACTCCATCTCAAGTGGAAATTTAAGAGCAAATGCATGTTCTTGTTGTCATTGAAAGTATGAAATTGAGATATGTCATCTACTAATACACTAGTCATAAATCATTATATTATACTTTATCGAGAAAATCTAAATCGACGATGGATGACTTAGTAGAGTAGTTTTAAGGCTTAATCTTTTCCTCAAGAACAAGAATATTACCTCTCAAAAATGTATCTCATCTGAATATAAACCATAGTTTCTTTACACGAGTACTTAAGTATAATAGTTTTTATTAACCGTGTATTGGACTAGTGATTTAAACTTATGAGTTGGTTCTATGAATTCGATAAAAAGATGTTTTACATTATGTCATAAAACATTAACAAAGGATAGTTTTGGAGATAGTTCTATAAAATAGAAAGATATAAGCAAAAGCTTCATGTCGTACTAGCGAATGATTTACCATATAATCTATCGGGCGGTTGGATTAATGTCAGTATCAAGGGTCAAGCTCACTTCTATAGAACTCTTTGAGTCCATGTCTCGACTTGCTCCTCCCCTTAAATTTTCAAATGCCAGACACTCATTTAATTGAATAACAACTTGAGACATTGTTGGTCTTTTTGTTGAAGAAGGACTCAGACAACACATTGCTAACTCAATAACTTTCCAAACAGTTGCAGAATCATAACCTCCATTTAGACTTGGATCCATAATGCTTCCGATATCTCCTTTTGTCAGCATTAATCCTACCCATTCGGCTATATGTGGCTTTTCACGGTTTTGGTCAATCACAGGTCGATTTGTGATGATCTCCAACAATACAATTCCAAAACTATAAACATCACTCTTCTCTGTCAACCTGCTTGTTCTATAGTATCTGAAAATGAAATATGACACTCGTAGCAAGATTCTTTCTCACGTCAAATTAAAAATATATTTTTAGCAATAACACTTACTCAGGATCAAGATATCCAGGAGTTCCAGCTACAACTGTTGACACATGAGTATCATCTTCAACCGGAAATGACCTCGAAAGCCCAAAATCAGCAAGTTTAGCCTCAAAGTGTTCATTCAACAAAATATTTGTTGTTTTGACATCTCTATGAACTATCATAGGTTTGCATCCATTATGCAAATATTCAAGTCCTATATACAACATTAGTTGATTTTATCAAGATTCAAGAAAACCATCATAGCAAATATAATCCATTTAAATTAACCTTGTGCAGATTCGGCGACTATTTTCAGTCTAGTTCCCCAATTTAAAACAAAATGGTTGCGTGTTCCTGTATTTCAAAGAAGAGATTAATGTCAAAATCTTATGTTTACTTCCTTAGAACTGAAACAATTAGCAAATAAGTTTATTTACCTGACATATGTTCTTTTAAATCTCCATTGGCCATGTATTCATATATAAGAGCCAAATTCTTTCCTTCATCACAATATCCAACAAGACTTACCAAATTCTTGTGATAAACTCTAAGAAGAAGTTCTACCTAAAAACCACCATGCCATAATTCACAGTTTCAAGCTTTATAAAAAGTTGGATCGTTGATGTTTTATAAAGGTGAGAATTTACTTCAGCTTTGAATTGTTGATATCCTTGAGATGACGAAGGCGAGAGAATCTTAACAGCTACTTGTTCTGTACCATTCACAAAGCCGTGGTACACCATTCCAAACCCTCCTTTCCCTAAGATTCTCTGGAAGTTATTTGTTATTCTCATGACTTCTGAGTGAGGAAATCTTCTATTCTTTGTAATTATTGCTGGTTGAGATGCTCTAAAGTCATTCCCATCTTTGGTTTGCATTCCATATGTGATGGTGATGAACCAAAAATTACAAAAAGTTAGTCATACTTATTTAAGTTTAATATTAAATTGTTTTATGCACTAAAAGAAAACACTTTGTTTCTGTTTTTTTTTTTATAGGATTCAAAACAAACATATTTTCGACGGAAATCCCTTCGGGAATGATCCAGTTTTCTTGTAATGCAATATTGGATGCCAAACGAGCCAATTCGCGTTCACACGTCGGTTACCGACTTACTCACATTATTATATTTGTTTTGTTTTTTTTTTCAGATATTGAAAGATAAATATATTTAACTTTTAAAAAATTTGTAACTTCTTAGTAGAAACTAATTTTTTGCCTTTTATTTTATTATTACTATGATATTATACACTATGGATATTTATATTATATATTTTAGAGGATTCTCAAAAATACCACAAAAAATTAGGTTTATTCCAAAAATACCATCATTTTTTCAAAAATACCACAAAAATATTTTTGTTTCAAAAATACCACAAAATTTGAAATAGCTTTAAGACTTTGAATTTAAATCCTAATACTTCAAAATCAAACCCTACCCCCTTCAAAACTAAACCCTAAACTCTATTTAGTTAACCCAAACAAAAAAATTTCAAATTCTAAACCCTTAATATTCACTTTTTATGTTTGTGGTATTT
This sequence comes from Iberis amara, assembly GCA_900406375.1. Classification (NCBI taxonomy): domain Eukaryota; kingdom Viridiplantae; phylum Streptophyta; class Magnoliopsida; order Brassicales; family Brassicaceae; genus Iberis; species Iberis amara. Next base: position 3,504 of record OVAV01002024.1, read on the forward strand.
TTAGAACCTTTGGGAGTGTATGATATTTGGAACTTTTGGAAGTGTGTGGTATATTTGAAATTTGAATTTCTTTTTATGTTATTTGAAGGAATTACTCTATATTTTATTAACAATGTAAATTTTGTTTATATATTTATAATTTTTTGTTAAATAATATTTATAATTTTTGGGATGGCCACTTGTCTAGAGGCAAAAACTAATTAAATCCATGGCGGATTGATCCACAAAATCCGTGTTTTAAGTAGTTTCAAATCTAATACTCAAACTTGTCCAACAATGCAGAGGTTTCATTGCATTTTGACATCAACTAATTAATTTAATACCTTTTAAATTTGAGGCCGATTTCTTTCTAAGAACAAGGAACACAACCGATGCACCAATAACAACAGCTATTGAAGAAATTGTTGCAACCACTGTTACAATTATACTCTTTTTGCCATTTCCTTTTTTCACACATGAATCAGCTGTGCAAATAAGATGAGGGTTGTTGTCCACGCTGCAGAATACAAGTGTTATTAAAGAGAACAATTGAAATGATAACAACCGAAAAAGTAAGAAAAATATAAAGTTTACTTTAACTTCATTCCTTTCTTCCGAAGAAGTGAGGGAGGAACTGAGCCACTGAAGTTATTACCACTTAAGTTTCTGTTGCAGTCCATAAAGAGTCATAATATATAAATAATCATGTCCAGGAGAAAGCTTAACCTAGAGAGTCAAAAATCGTAGTGATCACTCATGTGAGACTTACATGACCAAGAGTGGTTTTATATCAGCTAGAAATTCAGGTATTTCTCCAGTCAAATCATTATTTGACAAGTCCCTACAATTAACAATGAAGATAAATAACCCATCAAAATGATTAATTTCCAAATATTGACTTTGGAATTATATACTTACAATATATGTAGGTGAGTAAGATTTTGCATGGCTTGCGTTATGGCCCCTGTTAATCCACTTGAAGATAAATTTCTGAAGACAACAAGTGTGAGATGTGTATAGTTTGAAACAGAAATGACTTAAAAAGAATAACAATACAGATTATTGCATGCAATTCATCTTACAAGGAAGTGATTACTGGTGGCATATAAATATTTGATTGGTTGCAGTTTAGACCATCCCACAAAAACTCGATGGGGACACATGGATCTCCTTGCCAACTGATTCTAATAATCTCATAAATATCTTTAACTTTCTTGATACCAGCAACTACGTTTATAAACATATACAATCCAATATCAATACATATAAACGCAAAGATTCGTAGATAAGATTATGAATGTAAGTAAAATCAATGTACCATCATTTCTATCGGTCTCCACTCGCGGGAGGTCAAGAACGGTGAAACGCTCAATAGCATTAAGAAGAGGTGGAAGAGTTGATTTCGGTGTCTTCACAAGTTGCAAACGACATTCACCTTTTTCACAAACTACTGGAGTTATGGTACTTATGGAGTCGAGTGTAAGCGGTTTAGGACTATATGGTCCATAAACTACTTGTCCATTCACTCTTATATCGAATTCCCTTGTATCATTTTCCTCTAAAGTTTGAAGCTCTACGAAATGCAAGTAGAAGTATAATTGTGCATTTGGAGGCGTTAAAGTCCAATTAATCTCTAATGTCGCGTTGGCGTTTAGCAGCGTTACGCCCGATGTCATTATAACTTGTGGCAAGTTGTACATGGAATTACTAGCATCTACAGAAGAATTCGTAGTTATTCGTGTCCATGAGTTCTCCAAATCCATCGGGTACCACTCACGATCATAGACATCACTCGGGTATCTGTCACAAATTTGTATAAGACCACACACATTACTTATCTAACCTATAGATTTCGATCGTATCAAATGCAAAAATTATTGACATGTGCAAGATTTATTTTTTGCAAAGAAATTTTTTTTTAAATCACATCAAGATTTAGTTTAAAATTTATTATAAGTTTTGTACATGTCAATAACTAAAGCAACAAAAAAAAATTATAACCGACAAAATAGTTTTCATCAGAATTTTCGTCAGGATTTTTGTTGGATATTGCGACGAACTTTCTGATGTTTCGGTACCCATTATATAGTTTTTATGTAACGGATACATATTCATTGGAAATTCGTCAAAACTCCTTAGGAATTGTATGAAACCTATAACCATCTCCATCCCCTAACTTGAACCTCTTGCATATACAAAAATTTATGGTTACAAATTCCTTCATAAAAAATGATTATTTTCGGTCATGGAAAGATAGCAATCACCAAGATCCAACACTAGGATAACTTACAGATGAGTATGCGAATGAACTTAGACAATGCATATGATTCGAGGCTAATCATGGTAGAACTATCGAAACCAGTAAGATGTATTGTCCATATTCAAATTGTCGGAATCATAGATTTGTGTTAGTAGATGTAGCATGGAAACACTTTTATAGCCAAAGAATTATGTTGGGTTAGGTATTCTCATGCGGAAAATGATTATATTGTTTAATATGATGCTAATAATTAGTAGTGTGAATTATACTGATGATCGGTTAGAAGAATCATGAGTAGATGTTGGACTTCGTGGACATAATACCATTCAGATGGTAAATGATGTATTGCGTGAGTATATGTCGTCGATTGTTGATCATGGACATAAAATAGAAGAACCAACTTTAGAAGCACAAATGTTCATTGATATGTTAGACGTATCATAGCATCTTCTTTATGAAGGTTATCCAGATGGTCATTTGCCTTTATCTGCTGCTTCTAGGTAGATGAATATAAAGACATATTACAATTAAGCGAGGATTGTGTTGATGCGAAAAGATATTTTGTGAAAGGAGTTTTACCATAAGATAATCTTGCACTAGCTTCGTATTATGAAATACAAAAATCGATATTTGGTCTTCGATTGTCATATTAGATGATTGACATTTACGTCGTAATTGTATGATTTATTGGAAAGGAGATGCAAATTGGTTGACATGTCATTTTTTCATAAACCTCGGATTCAGGAAAGGGATGGAAGAGTGTTATAGTACTATTTAAGAGAATGTGGTATTTACCGTTGACGGATATGTTGAAGAGGTTATACCTATCCGAGCGCACAAGTGTTGTTATGAGATAGCATGCAGAGCATAAAACCGATGGATAAATAACTCATCCTTTACATGCAGAAGCATGGAAGCTTTTTAGAGAGTGTATCCTTGTTTTGTGTATCAGAGAAGAAATGTTTATCTGAGTTTATGCGCTAATGGTTTTAATCCTTTCCGAAAATATAGAGTCAGTATCTTTTGTGTCTAGCGATTGTTACACCTTGCAACCATTTTTCACACACTGCTCGACCAACTGTGTACTATGTCAAGGATACAAGTATATCACATAGAATCAACTCTTAATTGCCATAATATTTACTTTACATTTCTGTACTTCTTTCTGTATATACTTCCATTGATTCAGCTCTCTACACTTGTATATAAACATTGTACTACTATTGAATAAAGACAAGTCTGCACTTATATGGTATCAGAGCCATTTACCGATACCTAATTTCTTAGCCATTTTTTTCCCAGGCTTCGTCTCTTTCTCTTTGCTTTTTCAACCATGTCAAACACCATTGCAGAAACCAATGATATCAACAACCATACCATTCTCAACATCAGCACAACCAACATCACTAAACTAAACTCTACAAGCTACATAATGTGGAGTTTACAGGTTCGTTCACTCTTTGATGGCTACGATCTCGGGGTTCATCTAGATGGCATTACTCCTTCTCCCTCTGTGACAGTTACTGTCAATGGAGTCGCACAACCTAATTCAGCGTTTGTCTTGTGGAAAAGACAGGACAAATTACTTTTCAGTGGTCTACTTGGGACAGTCTCACTAGCTGTTCAGCCTCTCGTCTCCACTGCAAAGATCAATGTGGATATTTGGGACACTCTAGCGTCCACTTATGCTAAACCTAGTAGGAGACACATCAAGCAATTAAAGCTTCACATCAAACAATCTGTCAAAGGTACCAAAACCATTGATGAATACTTTCAAGGGCTTACCACAAAATTTGATCAACTTGCCTTACTTGGGAAACCGGTGGAACATGAGGATGAACTTGATTTCATCTACCAAGGGCTCTCTAATGACTACAAATCCATAGTCGACCAGCTTGAAGGTCGTGAAAACACTCCGACTCTCACCGAAGTTCATGAAAAACTTCTCAACCACGAAGCAAAACTTCTCACCATGACTGTTGTACATCTGGATCTACCTGCATCTGCAAATTTTGCCAACACCTAATCCAAACAGACTCAAGGCTGCAATCAACATAGGTCTAATCCATCCTAGACACCACGACCATAATACAACAATCAGGGCCAATCATCATTTTATCAGAACAATGATAATAGAATGACAAAAGGTTATCAAGGGAAGTGTCAATATAGTGGTGTCTATGGCCACAATGTCAAGCGCTATTCTCTGCTTTTCAGCCAGCACGCTGCGTCTCAGACTCGTCCTTCATTCACTCCATGGAAACCACGTGCCAATTTTGCATCTGGTAGTACTCAACTTCACTCTGATTGGCTTATGTACAGTGGTGCTACTCACCACATGACCACTGATTTGGAGAATCTAGCACTTCACCAACCTTACCCAACGGATGGCTCTGTCCTCAGTGGTGATGGTTGTTCCCTAGCCATTACACACTCTGGTTCCATTTCTCTTCCTTCTAAAACTCGTCATATTCATTTAATCAATGTTTTATGTGTCCCTAATCTTAAGAAAAATCTTCTATCTGTGTATAAACTCTGCAATACAAACAAAGTATATGTTGAATTCATCCCTTCCCACTTTCAGGTGAAGAATCTGAAGTTGGAAATCCTATTGTTGGAAGGTAGAGCCAAAGGAGATCTCTCTAATGGCCTATATCACCAAATAAGTTTTCATCTTTATTTGCATCATCTCCAACAAAAATAACAGAGGAGCAGTGGTACTTTCCGGTTGGTCATACCTCTGCTTTAATTCTTCAGCATAACAGAGGAGTAGTGGCACTTTCAACATACATGTTCTCGTTCTGCTTCAAAAAAAAATTTATGTATCGATTGTCCCATTAATAAGAGTCACAAACTCTCATTTTCCAAAACCTCTATCAACTCATCCAAACCCCTTGAATATGTTTTCTCTGATCTATGGACATCTCCAACTATGTCCATAGATAACTATAAGTATTAAAGATTCTCAATGAAGGATGCAGAAGACCTAAACTATTTTCTGGGATTTGAGGCACATCGTACATCACGTGGAATTCATCTCTCCTAGAAGAAATACATCCATGATCTATTGCATCACTACAATATGCATCATGTCAAACCCGTCTTTACTCCTATGGTGTCTTCTCCAAAACTTCATTTACATTATGGAACAGCCTTGCCGGATCCTTATCTTGAACTTGGTTGGCAGAAGAAATGACATTAGCAGCACCAACAACATTTTGTTTCTTCCACTTTGCACCATAACTAGGTGGATACCCGTGTACTTTGTAACATTTATCAACAGTATGACCAGTTTTATGACAATGTGAACACTTTGGACCTTTTTGATTAACTCTAGCAGCTAACAAGATCGGGTTCTGTTCAGGATTAGGTGAAGATTGAACTTGGAAAGTTTTAGGTTGGATATATGGTTTAGAACCTTCTACTATTATTTGGCTTTCCTCTTGATCAAATATGTTATAAATCTCGGTAAAACCAAGTCTTGGCCTCATGTTAAGAATATGACATCAAATATTTGCATAATTGTCACTCAATCCCATCAAAAATTGAATGATCCTACTTGTTTCTGCATCTTCAATCCATTATTTAACATGATCACAATTGCATCGTTTTGATGCAGTAATCTTGGTATTTGCCAATTGTTCCCATAACGTCTTCTTCTTTGTATAATAGGTTGATAAATCAAGAGTGCCTTGTTTAAGTGTTGCAATAGATTGTTCCAGCTGATATATATTTCCTAGGAAAATTACTAATCTTGAACCTAGTTAACATATCATTCCACATCTGTTCAGCATAATCATAGTACAATATACTATCATATATCTCTTGACTCACAACATTCAATATCCAAGACTTAACCATACTATTGCATCTACTCCATACCTTGAAAAAAATAAGAATAATCATCTAGTCTAGGAAGGTTTCCATCCACAAAACTCAACTTATTCTTAGCATCTAAATTCATTCTCATCGCAATAGACCAATTGTTATAGTTAGATCCATCCAGCTTATGAGTTACAATGCATACACGTAGATGCTCCAATGAATGCAGAAAGAATGGACTATATATATTGTCATAGACCTCCATTCTTGATGAATGTTCATCGGATTTACCACGAGCTGAGGAATTCTGATGCGGAGTGTATATTATGTGATGTTCTTTGTTCACCGATGAAGATTTGTTGTTATTCCCAATCAAAGTATCATTTGGATTTGGTGAGTTACTTCGAGCTTTCGTCTTCTTCCCTTGCCTCACCATTAGTATAAATCGAGTGCAAATGAAGCTCAAAAACGAAGAAAGCAGGTCTCGCGAGGCAATACAAATCGGATTCAGCTCCGATAAAGAAAATAATCGGATGAGTAGAGAGAGAATGAAGAATGGAGAATGAATCGATGGTAAAATTGAAGAAATCATAGTGAAGTTGAGCATAAAGAGCTTCAATACCATATTAGTTGTGAGAGATTAAGAGATAAATTGATGTGAAACTTTGATTCTCCATTAATGAACAAAGAATGAATATGTTACAATATATAACAATCTATATATCACTCTCACTCTCAAGTAAACCAAAGATTACATCTATAATTAAAATGTCAAACCTACAAGATATTCCAGAATCCTTAACCAACTAATTTTAACAAAAGCCAAGATGTGCGACGAACTTTCAGAATCCGAAAAAGAAAAAGCCCGGTAAAGCGGAACCTACATGTACTCGGGGTGTTTTTTCTTTTCGTCGGAAAGTTATTCATGGATTTTATTAAAAGTTATTATACATATATAATGTGACTTTTTGTTAAAATAGACATGGAAGACTCGAGGTATGCATTTTAATTATCTTACTATCATTGAGGATTTTCACACCAAAAGCGACGAAAGAAAAACAAAATGAGAGGACGGAGGACCTCGTCGACACTATCTAAAGGAAGATCGAGATCGAGATTTAACGATCCACGGATCCCATCAACCCCGATTTGACTCAACTCTCTAGAACAGAAATCAACGGTTTGGTCCTTGAGATAAAAGTGAAATAAACAAAAAATTAATTTTGTATTTTTAACATATTTTGTTTACTGGAAACGTCTGTTGAAAAAAGATGGAAGTTTGGTTTTGGGAGTTTGAGAGATTATGAGGATACAACATCATTGTACCATGCTGCAAGCTTTGAGATCATGTAGCAAGTTAAGAGATTTCATAAGTCGCTTCGGAGGAAGGAAAATTAGTACGAGGATATAAAAAAAGTCAACAACAAGATGGAGATGAAGAAAACGATCTCCTGTGGCTATTCAAAAACTGCAGCTATTCGGAAACTTCATGAAAATACATTTTTCAAACTTCCTTGATATGGATTCGAGACAAAATTCGAGATCGGGTTGGGGAGGGGACAATAGATTTGGGGTTAGTCCTCTATTTTAATTTGGATATTAGTTTTTGTTTGTTAAAATATTTTGAATATGATTTTCATGTTTTAGTTTATTTTCAATTTCATTTAAATTAGTTCAAAATAAAATTAAAATTAAAATATATTGATAAAATAAAATTAACTAAAATATATTTTTAAAAATTAAAATAACAAAAAATACAATAGGTTTATCGGAAAAGTCTAAATATTACTTTTGTTCTTAGTATCGTCAAGAATTTTTATAGATTTCTTCTGTATTTAGAAAATTATGTTGATATTTTGTCAGATAATTTTGGAAGTTTTTGTAAGCAATCCGTCGCAAATTTTTTTTGTATTTTGTTAGAAGTTTATCAGAATATATCCATAAGAAATTGTCGCTAATAAGACCTTCTGACATAATACTGATAATATTTCCCGTCATTAATGTGCAATTTTTTGTCACAATAATTTTGGGCCACAACAAGCTGGCCCAGTAACCATAACTCTATAAATAAGAGAAATACACTCGCTATGCGAGTGGCCAAGTTCGAACCCTAGTCTAGTTACAAGGCAACAACGGTGATACAACCACTAGACCACTTGACTTTTGTGATGTTTCATAGTTAAAGTTATATTTAAAATATGGGTTTTAGTGGAATATCTCATATGCATATAAACAAAAATACAAAATTATACCTCATTAACTACCTCATTAACTATAACATTGTATTAATCATATATAGATATATATATATATATATCTTATATATTAAATCGGAAGTGATTTCGCCTACGTGTC
>OVAV01002025.1:0-11919 GCA_900406375.1 Iberis amara
TTATTAGTCAAAATGTGAATTCTTATATAAAAACATCATTAATAAAATGAGAGTGAACGTAAATTGTAGCGTTGATAAATTTTCTATTGTTTAATAAGTCTTCAAATATGTGAATTCTTATATTTGTCTAATGAAAAATCGAATTTCGTTCACGAAACAAAAAAATCTCATAATTTATATAAAAACTAAAAGTCCTAAAAACTATAAAAAATTAAAAATTGATTAGATAGCTTTTAATTTAGCCGGACCTTACCACTAGTTAATACTCCCTCCGTTTCACAATATAAGTAGTTTTAGAGAAAAAAATTTGTTTCAAAATAATTGTTGTTTTCACTTTTCAATGCAAAATTTAATGTATTTTTGTGTTTTTTGACTCTTTATATTCTGCAGAATGATTTATTATTGGTTGGTTTGTTTTGGAATGCGGTTTTTATCTTGGAATGTTAAAAATTAAATAACTTTCTTAATAGTTGTGCCATAACCTTAAACTACTTATATTGTGAAACAGAGGGAGTAATAAAGTGAAAGTGAAATATATTCTAAATATTTTTTATTTAATAAAAAATGGAATAATGGATTGGACACGAGAGATGTCTCACACCCCCTCTTGTTTAGTCCAACGGCAAAGATTGCATCTCCCAAAATCAGGAAAAATCAAATTCGTCCGTGAGTAGTATCGGATCTGGCGGCGGAGCAAGAGCCCAAGTGAATTTATAACTGTTGTAGACGTCTCTGGTTTCCTCACCGCGGCAGCATCGACCATCAGGTACGTCAATCTCAGATTCATCAACCTGCCTTCTTTCTTTCAGATTTCATTTATCTTTGTGACATAGTCACATAACTAGGGCTCGAACGATCTGAAGAAAATCGTTATGTCTCTTCCATTCGATTCTATCAATCATCACCTTGTAGAATTGTTGTCTGGCAGTTTGTTACTAAGTTTGACTCTAGCTGAACTTTGATATCATTTTAATTTGTTTGATAAAGCTAAATTTGACGTCTGAGAGAAATAGGTTAAAATCTCAATAGCAAATAACCAAAAGGTGTTGAAAATATTGTGTAAAAGAGGGTGGAAGATAAGAAAATATGTGATATTCGATGATTACTTTCATGCTTTTCATTTCATACGCAACTACTAAGATTTGAGAAGTCGATCAGGAGTTTAGTGATAGGAAAATGGTAACAGGTAAGAGTTTCTGAGATTGGGGAAGTTTTGGTGCATCCTTTTTGAGAAAAATCTGAATCATGAGCTACAAATGTGCAATTATGCACATGCAATGGTGAACTGTAAGAAAAAGTGAACAATTACCACTAGCTCACATCAACTATGTCAGGATAAGTGAGAAAACTTTGAGTTTGTATCCGATATACACCCTGTTTAACTAACGAAGAAACATTTGAAATTATTGGAACATATGCACATTTTCTCAGTCCAAGTCCTCGTAACAGTTTCTGAATGCATCTCGCAAATACGTTTACTTGCTTCTTTTTCTCCTCTTGATAGATCTGTCTTCGTTCTTCTTATGCGTACTTATGAAAGCAAGCTCTTTCACACAGGCAATAACTCATTCGCATGCTGTCGTACAATAAAGTTAATTCCATTACGAAAGAAGTTTTGAGACTGGACATTGACGACGATATGGACCTTGAAGCCAGTCAAACAATGGAATGCAAGTGTGGTATGCCACTTTGCATATGTGTAACTCAATCAACCAATAAACCAAAACAACAGGTAAAATCACATTTCCTTAAATGTATTCCAGACAAAAATACGTGTGTCTCTTTTTAAAAAGGTTCTTTGGAACAGGCTACTAGTGCACCTGTGACTCTCCCTCAGTCCGATTCCAAACCAAAGTCAGAGACTTTAGCAAAAAGTATAGGTTCCACTTCCAACAGCAATGCTAGGTATTTTAGCTTTTAGTCATTGTATAGAAAACTTACTGACAGGGTAAATTTCTGTATCTTTAGTAATGATTTGTAATTACGTTGTTTAAATCTCAGATCGGTTCTGAATCCTGGACTAGATAAGCCCCAAAAGGATTATGAAGTCAATGGGGAGGTAATAGTTGCATATCCATACATGGATAATCATAGTTTAATTGTCTAACGGATTAATCATAGAATTGACAGAATGTGTTTGTAAAATAGGGATTGAGGGAAGCAATTAAGAATAGTGACATTGCTGGTGTGAAAAAGCTTCTGAAAGAGGTAACTGTAAAAAAGCGTAATGGACGATCAAGTGTGGGATTGCCACAAATACAGAAAGACTAAAACTGTAAGATTTGCAGGGCGTGGACGCAAATTACCGTGACAAGCAAGGAATGTCGGTGCTTCATCTGGTAATCTTCACGCGTTCTCCCTTTCCTCTATTTGCCACTTGTGTGATCCATTTGTTTGGGTTTGTTTAAATTTTGCTAATTACATAATGCTTCTCTTCCATAGAGTGTCTTGTTCAACAAAACTGATATTGCTTTGGTGTTAATGGAACATGGAGCAAGCCTTGAGTACAAAAATGCACAAGGTATTTCTCTTGCTACTACACAAATCTTGTTTTTATTGCTGTGTCTAATCAGTGACCTGCCAAAAGCATGCTCTAGTTTTGCTTTAAGTATATGACTTGTCATCCTCTACCAGGAGAAACACCGCTAGATTGCGCTCCTGCAACATTGCAATTCAAGATGCGAGAAAAGATGGAGAAGATGAAGTCGACTTAACAGTAGGCCTCAAGCCTGAGGTACGAATCTTTACTCAAAAGCCTCTTCTTTTTCAGAGAGGTTAAAGTCTGTAAAGGGAAAAATAAGGGGGGTCATGAGTTTGTTTGTAAGACTGCATATTGAACTTTTGATTGCATTTTGTTTGCAATTTTTCATGTTTTGTAAACTTCGAACCATAAAGCTCCTTCCACTATGATATAACTCACCTTTTGTTGTTGTGTTGCAATTATGTTCCATACAAAAGTAGCGTCTTAAATAATAAGTTATGTTGGTCTAAAAAAAACAGCATTTGGTGCATTTAACAAACGGCAACCATGTTTTTGTTTTGTAAAATCCAAAATTACTAACAAACGAAACTCCACAAAACAGTAGTTTGATTAATCAAGACCTAACCTAACCGTCGACACAAACTTTGTCTCTGTGTTTTAATCTGATCAGCATAAAAGACGTAAGGGGGATTAGTCTAATTGGTTGGTCTCTACTCCGGGAGAAAAATAAATAAATAAAGATCATGAACAGCTTATTATCGAGTCGTATACAACCACAACATCATATTAGGGCCTCATATATCGAGGGGAGTGTATTTTGAGTCTAATACGTATAAGATGTTAAATTGAGTGTGAATGAATCTGTCGCTGTTTTGAGTAAGTTTACTATTGATGGTGTTATCAGATTTATATTTGGGCAGTAAAAGTTCCTGTAACAGGAGTATCACTAAGCGAAGTCTTCAAAAGTTGAACTTGAGTGGATGGGAGACCTTGAAAGCATTTTGATACCGTTCTGTTCTAACGTTTTAGTTTTTTAATATAATGTGGAAATGTATAATGTAAAGTACAAAATGGTATTCAAATACCTTAAATCTTTTGCCAATAGAAGTCATATGTTATCGTTACCTTATCTTTTATTCCTCCCGGTCCGGTTATAGTCGAGGAAAACAATTCATTTTTCCGTCATATTTCATAAGTCCGTTTTTATTCATTTCACTAAGCAACAAATTCTCTTAAATTATACCTATGTGAAAGTTCTAGAACTAGGAAAATAATTTATTTCTTGATCCAAGACAAAGCAGTGTACAACATTTTGAAGAATTTGAAATGGCTCCGCAAAAGATTTGAACAATCTTTGTGAATATAGGTCCAAGGAAGATGGCAGAGAAGAGACATTAACTTGAGCGAATGAGGCCGTGCAAGTAAGCCCCAGTCATCACAAGTGAGACCATCGACACTACTCCCGCCGGAACCACTTTCTTTGTCCTAAGGTAACGCGATCCCATCATCCCTGTCAGTGCCGCCGACCCCACTGCATAGACACAACCAAAACCAATCATCATACTTCGTCCATTTTGTGTACAAGATTGAAGAAATGTGATGGCCAAATAGAGAGAATCATAATATTCCCTTACCAATGCCAATGGAAGATGCCAAGACAGGGTTTCCAGGCAACTCTGTGTATACATAATAGAACAATGCAGCTGATCCTCCTCCTGCGACTAGTGATATTTTGCTTCCACGTTTCAGGTAACCCATCAACCCACCAGCTGCAATAACAAAAACGCCATGAGTCAAAGCACATGAAAATAACTGATTGATAAAAGAAACTGCATCAGCGAGAAATCTACTAAACTCAGTAAAGGATGGAAGAAACATAATACACAATTACTGAAATAAAATGACCAAGCAGTCACATTACAAACTCCATTGATCCCAAAAACCTCACCACCAGATTGTATCACCAAGTACAATTTTGAATACATCCAAAAAACGTTAACACAACAACACATGCTAAAGTATTATCAGGATGGTAATCAGTAACAACACATTAGAAAGCAAAGATAAATAGTACTCAAAACTGTGACAATGATCAAGATCAAATCTGGTCAAGCTATGAGAACCAAATGATCTTAACTTCCTTTTCTTATGGTAATAGTGGTTGTATCGTAACTGTTGTCCACCTGTTTTTATTCTTGTTAATAAAGAACAGTTCTAGTTCCTATACGTTGTTTTCTAATCTCATAGATTGATCCATCAGTTGGTTCCCTAAGATAGGACAAGAAGCAGCCTTCTCAGAAAATCAAAACTCCAGGAACTAGCACAATCCTAAAGCCAGACTTGTTCTAACCAAAATAAGACATGGATGATCGCATGGCCAAATACAAGTAATATTTAGCAATTCAAAACCCTCAGGATCAAATCAAGCAAAATTAAGAATTTCCGAGGTAGAAGTTCAATTAAAATTGATTGATTTAGTCTGTGGGGACTTGGTCAAAGTTCATAACAAACAAACAGTGAGCATCGAGAAAAGTTCCACTATATAAAAAAAAATTACTATTTTCGATAAGTGGTTGCAATAACAAGGGAAAGTGACCCATTAAATAAATACCTCCGAGGAGCGAAGCATAAACAAGAGTGAACTTCTGCGACATGGATACGTCCATCTTCTTCTTCTTCTTCTTCTTCGCCTATGAATCTACAATGACGGAGCTCTCTGCTTTGTCTATAGCTTCGGGTTAAGTCAAAGGGATCGGTCTAAGCAGCCAACAACTATAATCTTACAAGTCAAAAACGGCGTCAGGACTCGTAATGGGCTGGACTCGTTGACTTTGTTTTGAGGCCCATTTACATTTAACTAGGTCTCGTACATCCTCGGGAGAACAGCTTATTCGTACCTTCACATATAGCTAGTAAAAAAATACTAACACGTATATATGGACTGTGCTGATCTTCCAGCTTTATTATAAATTTGAATTTTCATACCCACACTTATAAATCTTTGCTTATAAAAATGCATTGACCAAAACGACGTTAACTTCTCTGTTAATGCGGATGACTCGGATGCTAACGTGGAGTGCTCGTCAAAACACGAAAGCTCACGTATATAAATTAATTAAAACGTTGTCTTTAAAAAATAAAATAATACTTTTAATAACAGAAACGAAGTCGTTTTTAATAAATCTGTTTGACAAATAAAATTGCCAAAACGACGTCGTTTTGTTTTTCATAAGTGTTTTTTTTAATATAAAAAAACACCGTTTTAATTAGTTTATACACATGAGCCTCCGTGTTTTGACGAGCACTCCACGTCAGCATTTGAGTCACTCGCGTTAATAGAGAAGTTAACGCCGTTTCGGTCAATGTAGTTGTAAGCAAAGATTTATAAGTGTGGGTATGAAAATTCAAATTTATAATAATGCAGAAAGTAATCAGCATGATCTATATGTGCGTGTTTGTATTTCCTTACTAGCTATATGTGCAAGCACTAATAAACTGTTGCCCCTACATCCTCCTAATTTTGTGTTACAAAACTTTCTGCCTTATCACTTATTCGACAATTGCTTCATAGTGTATGTGTTATACATGTCACTGCTTTGCTTCATTAGTTTATGGGTTCTACATGTAATTGGTTTTAATAGAACATACAAACTTATTCAAAAATATGTGTGAGAGCATAATTTGCCTCACACCAAATTTGATAAAAATAAATGAGAATCAAAATGTTTGTTTTTACTAGAATATTTCTAGTTACAAGTCTTTCTTTTTAAGTATATTGGGCTTTGTCACGACATGTGACAGTATGCTATCCCTTTAGTTTGGAATAAGTCGTGCTGACCCATTTTTCTGTTCTTGATTTATGAGTTTTATCTGAGTCCATAAAAAAACTGTATTCATACTTATTACCTATTACCTATTACCTATTACCTATTACCTATTGGCTGTGGCGAATACAGGATGATTTTAATGTGGGTGCACCAAGATGATATTAATAAAAAAATGTGAGTTTCCTTTAAATTTAAGCTATAAAATACACTGGAAATTTTAAAACATGTGGGTGCACATGCACTCTTAGCTACATACCTAGCTTCGCCATTGCCTATTGGAGGATATATATATATATATAAATATATAGACTTCAATGTACATTAGCAAATTCCATATGTGTGCTGTATATTCCATATCCATCGTAGATTTAATATCTCTGTTGTATATAAGGCTTAGTTCTCACAAAGTTGAAGAACAAGAAAACCTTATTACATATCTGTTTTCTTGACATGGTATCAGAGCTATACATAAATCTCTAAAACTCTAGCCGTTGTTGCTTTTCTGTTCAAGATGTCTGACGGTCCTACTAACTCCCAAGGGAGCATAACACAGACAAGACGCATGATTGATCCCTATGATCTTTCTTCTGGTGACAATCCTGGTTCTGTCATCTCACACTAGCTCCTCGCGGACCAAACTACGATGAATGGTCTATGAATCTTCGTTTAGCTAAGAGAGCAAGGAAGAAGTTTGGCTTTGCAGATGGTTTCATCACAAAACTTGCTGAAGATTCTGAAGATTTAGAAGACTGGTGGGCTAACAATGCCATGGTTGTGCCTTGGATTAAACTTACTGTGGCACCGGATCTCAGCTGCTCCCTGTCACACCATGAAATTGCCTCGGATCTCTGGACTCACATTAAGAAACGCTTCTCTGTCAAAAACGGACAGCGAGTACAGAGAATCAAAACAGAATTTGCGATGTGCCAGCAAAAAGGAACTGTTGTCGAGGCCTACTATGGTCGTTTAACTAAGCTATGGTCAAGTCTCTCTGATTTTCAGCAAGCTAAGACTGCAGAGGAAATTGCTCGGGAAAGGGAGGAAGATAAACTTCATCAATTCCTCATGGGACTTGATGAGAGTGTCTTTGGTGATGTAAAATCCTCTTTACTTTCTCGGGATCCTTTGCCGTCTATTGATGAAGTATATCATGTCGTAACCCAAGATGAAGAATCCAAACGTGTAAGCCGAATTCCTTGATGAACATTCTGATGCTGTAAGCTTTGTTGTTCAGAAAATTTCATCGCGCCCAAAGCAGCCTGCTTCACCGGCTCAATCTGCTCCTCGTGATCCTTCGCTTCTGTGTACTAGTTGCGGCCGTAATGGTCACCTCGCCGAGAACTGCTTCCGCAAGATAGGATATCTGCATTGGTGGGGAGATAGACCTAGGTCGAAATCACTGGTTCAACCTGCATCAAATCGTCATAGCACACAACCTGCAGCATCTGTTGGTTCCTCTTCTTCCAGGAGGGATAATACTTAGGCAAGCGCACATCTCTCTGCTATTACTGACTCGGACAGGCTTGGTTTCAGTGGATTGAGTGATCAACAATGGGGTAATTTGGTCTCTTTGTTGAATGACAGAGACAGTCCCTCTGTTTCTCGTTTGTCAGGTAAACGTTTTTATGAATCCTGGATTATTGATACTGGAGTTACAAACCATATGACTGGGAATGTTGATTTTCTTACTCACGTGACGGCCATGTCTCCGGTTTACATCACGTTACCGGATGGTCGATATACTACAGCCACAAAACGCGGCCTTGTCCGTCTTGGCTCACATCTACCTTTACGGAATGTGTATTTTGTCAATGGGTTACAATGCCATCTTATCTCTGTTTCCCAGTTAACCATTGATAGTGGCTGTTTATTTCACATCTCTGACCGTCTTTGTGTTGTCCAGGACCGCATCACACAGATGGTGATTGGAGCGGGTGAGCTTACTCACGGTCTTTATTTCTTTAGAAGTATGGAAGTTGCAAACGTGACCTGGACAATTGATTCACCTTCCTCGGATCTGCTTCATCGCCGTTTGGGACATCCATCTTCTACTGTTATAAAGTTGTTTTCTGATTCTGAGTTAGTTCTCCATTTTCTTTTGATTCAAAGAAATGTGATGTTGGCATTAGAGCAAAACAAACCCGAGATTCTTTTTCGTTAAGTAATACAAAGACTTCTCAGATTTTTGATTTGGTTCATTGTTATTTATGGGGTCCGTATTGGACTACGACAATATGTGGTTCACGTTATTTCTTAACCATCTTTGATGATTATTCTCATGCCACTTGGATTTATTTACAGCCAAATAAGACTACTACTGCTACAAACATCCGGAACTTTATTGCTCTAATTGATAGACAATTTGAAAAGAAAGTAAAAACTATAAGAAGCGACAACGGTTCAGAATTTCTTAGTATCACTGCGTTTTTCAACTCTCACGGGATAATCCATGAGACATCGTGTGTCCATACTCCACAGAAAAACGGCCGAGTTGAAAGAAAACACCGGAATATTTTAAACGTGGCTCGTTCTTTGTGTTTTCAATCGTCTTTACCAGTGGATTTTTGGAGCTATTGTGCGTTAACAGCGGTTTATCTCATAAACCGTACACCAAGCAACATCTTGAACGGGAAAACTTCGTATGAACTCTTGTACAATCGACCTCCACCATTGCAACATTTAAAGGTGTTTGGTTGCTTGTGTTATGTCCATAATATCAGTCATGGTGGTGACAAGTTTGAGACCCGAAGCAATCACTCAATGTTTCTTGGTTATCCACCAGGAAAGAAATGTTGGCGTGTCTACAATATGCAGACTGGTGTTATCTCTGTCTCACGGGACGTTGTCTTTCTTGAGACTGAATTTCTGTTTCACCAGCAACCATTGTCTGCATCATCTGTCCCGTCTGCATCATATGTACCCCAGTCACAATCTCCTTCTTATTATGATGATGAATTTGACTCACCCTTGCCTGTAACGTGTGCTCCATTGTCTCCTCATATTGATTCTACTGCTCCAATCTCTCCAATCCTTGATGCATCACCAGTACTTTCAGTTGATATACAGTCTGCATTCGTCTGTTGTATCTCCTGATTCATCGATTCATGCCTCACCAACTGAAGCTCCTGCTTCTTCTTCACCACCTATCTCTGCAGAATCTGCTCACTCTCCATCTCCTACAGATTCTGCTCCGCTTGAACCTGTAATTGTACCACCACCTGCAATTACACTTGGTAAAGGTCAACGTGTTAAGAAGCTTCAGTGCGTTTACAAGACTATGTCACTAATACAATTCATCATGGTAGTGATAGTGATTTTGTTGATCATTCTTGGTACTCTCTGGATTCTTATGTTGATTGCTCTCGCTTCTCAACCAATCACAGAGTCTTTCTTGCTGTAATTACTACAACAAAGATACCAAGGAACTATTCCGAAGCAGTTTCTGATGAGACTTGGCGGAACGCAATGCGTTCTGAGAGAGATGCATTGGATCACAATGGGACTTGGACAGTAGAAGCGTTACCTCCCGGGAAAAAGGCTTTTGGCTCTAAATGGGTATATACTCTCAAGTATAAATTTGATGGTTCATTGGAACGCCACAAAGCCTGCCTTGTTGTTTCTAGGGAACAACCAAACCGAAGGTATCGACTACAATGAAACTTTTGCTCCGGTTTGTAAAAAGGTTACCGTTCGTTGTTTTCTTGAAGTTGTTGTTGCTCGCGATTGGAAAATCCATCAAATGGATGTTCACAACGCATTCTTACACGGAGACTTGCATGATGAAGTTTATATTCGTCCACCTCCTAGTTTTAGGACCGAAGATAAATCACAAGTATGCCGGTTACAGAAATCTCTTTACGGCTTACGGCAAGCGCCGCGAAGTTGGTTTGCCAAATTGACTAATTTTCTTCTACGCTATGGTTTTCACCAATCATTGTCAGACTACTCTTTGTTCACATTGAACATGAAAGATGTACGCTTACATGTTCTCGTCTATGTTGACGATTTGATTATCACGGACAGCTCGATCGCACATATAACACGGTTTAAAGAGTACTTATGTCATTGTTTCAAAATGTAGGATCTTGGTGTTTTGAAATACTTCTTAGGGATTGAGGTGGCGCGAAACAGCACCCGCATGTATTTGTCCCAGCGTAAATACGCTCTCGACCTCATTACAGAATCTGGTTTACTTGGAGCTAAGCCGGTATCACACCCAATCGAGCAAAACCAGAAACTTGCACTCGATACAGGTCCTATGTATTCTTGTCCTTCCAAATATCGCCGTATGGTGGGTAGATTGATCTATTTGGGTGTGACCAGACCTAATCTAGCTTATTCTATTCACCTACTCTCGCAATTCATGCACGAATCGCGCCTTGCTCACTGGGAAGTTGCTCTCCACGTGATCCGATACTTGAAAGGCAGTCTTCGACAGGGGATTTTTCTGCGTGCTAATACACCATTGCATCTCACCGCGTGATGTGATTCTGACTGGACCGCCTATCCCAACTCCCGGAGATCGCTAACTGCTCGGTTCATTCAATTGGGTCAATCTCCGGTCTCTTGGAAAACGCGAAAGCAGGATATTGTGTCTCGCTCCTCTGCTGAAGCACAATATCGCTCCATGCCCGATACTGTTTGCGAGCTCCTCTGGTTACGTGAATTACTTCCTACACTCGGTGTTGATTGTTCTGCGGCGATTCCCTTGTATTGCGACAATCAATCAGCGATTTACTTGAGCAAGAATCCGGTGTTCCACGAACGCACCAAGCATATTGGTTCGGGTTGTCACTTCATTCAGGATGAGATCGTCCATGGCGTTATTGCTCCTGTTCATGTCTTCACCAAAATGCAGCTTACCGATATACTCACAAAATCACTAGGAGGAAAAGAATTTGAAGATTTTAAGCTCAAGATAGGTCTCGTAAGACTTCGACCCTTGTTGTGATCTACTATCCACCAACCATGTCTAAACTTACAATACACTAACAAAAGAGGAATCTAAAATTGTTTTTAATAGAACACAACCTAAAAGAATAAGCAAAATTTTAGTTCTTTAGTGAATATATTAGACAAATAAGGTATATATTGTAAGAACTTTGAACTCTCAAAGTTGTTAAGGATCAGACAACACTCTGTTTGTTGATCTCTCTTTTGTTTCTTACGTAACACTCAACGTAATATTGTTAGAGTTTTATAACTGAAAACCACACTTTTATTAGATACATACAAACTGTATATATATGTTTACAAGACACACTTTTACCAAAAGACACGTCTCTAGACAATTCAACGTAAAGACACATCGCATGTGTAACCGCTATTCTATTCGCACCTCTTCAAGACTTGATCATAGCTTACACATAATTATTTACTTAACCATATACTATACAATAATAAAATAATATAACATGAAGACTTGATCACTTCCAACACTCCTCCTTGATCATAACTTCATCGTTACGCCTAGCTCTTCTCGTAAGACTTCGACCCTTGTTCATTCGGGATGAGATCGTCCGTGGCGTTATTGCTCCTGTCCATGTCTCCACCAAAATGCAGCTTGCCGATATACTCACAAAAGCACTAGGAGGAAAAGAATTTGAAGAT
>OVAV01002026.1:0-11544 GCA_900406375.1 Iberis amara
TAGTGTTAGTTACAAGGTTAATTGGGGATTGTTTTGCAACAGATTCATGTGGAAAGATTGTTAAAATTTGTTTTCAACAAGTGGTTCATGCAATTTTTTATCATGTTTTTGGCCAAATTATATGGCGGAATACCAAGATTTTTCTTGCAGTAAATTATTTGCATCGAATACTAGTATAAGATAGTGTATTCATATGTCGAAACTGGAGCAGATTTCAATAAGAAATAGAAATCCAAATAGTTAGCTTGATGAGCTTATAAAGCTAAGTGTCAAAATGTAAAAAAAATTCCACATTACAAACTTGAGAAAGTTAAAGAAGGAACTCACTAGTGAAGGTTCCACCTCTAAATAAAAATGAGAAGGTGTAAAAAGAAAATTGTATGTAGAGAAGTCAATTCATACTAAAATCTTACATGAATGTGCACAAACACTAGACTTATGCTCGGGTTTGAATTTTGATTAGGCTTGATTTTGGGCTTATGGTAGATGGGCTTTCGGCCCAATAATATTTTCGAACCCAAATCGGTTTTATTTTTGTAATTAATTTATTCAACCCAAAAGTTAATTCTCTCTAATTAATTTATTTAACCAACAGAATCAATGTCATTATTTGAATAAATTTTGGATTAGTAACTAATGGAATTAATTTCGTGCCTTAACTGCTCTTCAATGCTCAAATTATTAATGAACGGTTTTTTGGCTTGGAAAAGTAACTTTGTGATTAAATAAACCTGATGGTTTCCATCTCCATAAAAATATTTTCACAAAAACACACCAATCTCTTTCTTCTTATTTTTTGACGAGAGTATAATAGAGAAAATCTTTCGTTAGGTTATGTTTTTGACGTTCTAGAATAGTCCACAATGACCTAATTTTTTTATATACTAGATTTTTTCTGCCCTATGAGTAGGTAAGTAGATATCATATATTACTAAAACTCATTTTTTAAAATTGGTTTAAATGTTAGTACGAGATTACAAGATTCTTTACATGTATTAAGATTATATGAAGTCCTAAAAACCCATAACATACATTTTATATTTGTGTATTTATTGCTATGCAGTTAATTACAATAGAATGGTAATTTGTTAATCAGAATTTTTTTTATCGCACATTGGACATTGTATTTTTTTTACTTAAGAAATAATACGTCTCTCTCAAAGCTTCATAAACTTTTGACATTGAACTTTATATCATCTTCCTCATAACCTATATAAAACTTCAGAAGGAATGGGTGCAAAAAAAATCACCATACAGCTTTTCACTCGTTCTTATCACTAACTAAATCTTATAAATCCACTATTTCACATTATAATTTTATCTTAATAGTTCTAAGCAGCCAATTATAATAAGAAACCGGGACTAGTGCATAATACTAACATGTTTCCGCTAGATGTATACATGAGATACTTACTAGATGTAACACTTATCATGGTTGAAAATCATTGGATCATCTTAAATCTTTAAACGTAGAAAAACAACAACTATAAATTGATGACTATGTTTGCATAATAATCTTCTTTCTGTTATCTTGTGTTGGTTTGGTGTTTTTAGGAGAGTTGGTTTAGTAATATTCCATAGCAAAAAATTTTATTCTTTTCTTTTAAAATTTATTTTTTTTGCAAGATCTTATTTCTATTGCTCCTCTTCTTTCCTACACATGTAAGTAGTGTCATCGCATAACATTAATGAGTTAAAGTATAAGCGAGTATGAGATATATAACGGAAAAGAATATTCTAAGTATCATTAAAAAATATATATTTCTTTGGTAGCCAACACAAAATGGAGGAATTTGTATTCATAGTGACTTCCATCTTCTTCTTGATTATCATCTTTTCTGAACTCTAATGTCACTCTTTGTATTTTGATTTTTTTGTTCAAAATATTGCAGTGAAATTGATAACCCTCGAGACATTGTGAATCTACATTTGGTGTAATCTGTATTCATAGTGAATTCCATTTTAGTTGTAAGCAGTGCCACCACAAAATTCTGCGAGATATATATCGAAAATTTGTTAAAAATAAGCGCACAAAATATGAAATTCTCACAAAAATTTTTAGGGAAAAATCTAAGATTATTTAATTTCATGGTAAAAGGCAATATGTTTTCTTAAAAGATCTAACTTACCTATTGCACATCTCTTCTATTGGCTCACTGAGAAAAAAAAGTGGAGACCTGAAAACGATGTCTTCTTGAACATAAAAAAGACAACATTATTATATATTCAGCTGGTCCTAATAGTATTGATTGTAGTGTTAAATGTTAGATTAATTAAGCATGCCTTCGAACAAACACCATCATATAAACACAACATAATGCCTCATATGCACATAAGTCATTTCAGATAAGTCTTTTAACTTAGCAAAGTTTTTCATTTACATGACATTGGAAGATCAAAGTTCTGTATTTTATTCTATCACATCTCGAATCTTATGGCTTTGAACAATTTTGGACATAGAAACGAGTAGTGTAATTCCTTTCATCCAAAAACTAATGCAAGAAAACTCATGTTTATATAAGATATGTTTCACCTATTTTTAAATAACTAGTTATTGTAAGAATTATTTTGTAGATATTTCTGCAAAACCGTTATTCTTTTGTTGTAAGAAAAATTTATAGCTGGAAAGTAACTATCTAAAAAAAAAATTTAGAGAAATAAAATAAAATATGAATAAACAAAGTATTGTAATAACTCTTTAATTTAATTTTTGGGATTAATTCTTGTGCATATGGGTGGGCATTCGGTTTTCGGGTAAAAATTTTGGATTCTCGTATTTTGGATGTAGGATTTTAGTACCCATATAGGATCTGAAAACTTTTGGGTCGGGTTCGGGTCGAATCTTATCGGGTTCAGATCGATCGGGTCAACACTCTAAAAACCGATTAATACCCAAAGATTTTGAAACCTAGCAAAGACAATTTGTGATGTATGATCTTTCTATAATGCTAAAACATATAATATGCGATTGTATCTCCTAATCTATGTAAGCTATCTCAAATGATAATATCATGTTTTGTATTATGTCATTAATTAGAATATTCTTCAGATTTATCCATTCAATATCATAGAATTTCCCTGTCATCTCTTGGCAATAAGGCTAATAAGCAACAAACCTAAACACAACTAAAACTAATGCAAAACAATAAAAGACCAATCAACATAGTTTTGAGTGTGTGACGATGATGATCACAATGGTCTAAAACAACAAAAAGACAATTTTTTATTATCAGATTCTTTAAGAAGAAGAATAAGAACACATACCTCTAATTTGATTTTCGGGAACTCCGACCATAGAAAATTAATCAGAATCAAAATAGTTTGAGATGGAGAAGAAGAATACGACGAACATAGAATAATTATGCGTGAATCTTCCAGTTTGATTTGGGAAATTGCTACTAGACTTTAGAAAAAATTGAATCGACAAACTTTTCTTACCTAAACCCAAAATTTTTGTAAGCAAATTGAAGCAGAAAGTGTATTTATCGATTTAATGCATTATTTCAGTTCCTTGGATGTCTGATAGAATATCGGGTCGGATACCCAAAATACAGTAGCCTAAGAACCATTTGGTTGATTGAGGTTTTCAATTCGCTTGCAGTTCGGATTTTTTTGAGTCAAATTTAATTAAAATTTGGATTTAGGGAAATATTCCCAGATCTACTTGTGCATATTGTTTAACCAAATTTTTTAAGACACGACATTCTAAATGAGTCGATTCCAAGTTAATTTTCTTTAGGTGAAAGCCTCACACCCAGTCTTAATGAAAATTGGTTCTCCATGAACTTTTATCTGAGACTTACAAAAGCATGTAAGATCGATTGGAAATAAAATTAAACTAATCAGTAAAATTCTACAGTTCTTAGGCCTCGTTTTTTTTGTATATAGATGCAACATCCAAATATAGCATCTTGATGCAGCATTTGGATGTCGCATTTAGATGTTATTCATTTTTATATCTGAATTTGACATCCATATATTGCACATGGATGCTTTTTGTATGTTTTCGAATTTGTAAGAATTTTAAGATACATTTTTTCAAAAACCACAAAATTATGTAATTTTTGCCAAACTGAGAAATTACGTTTTTCCGCCAAAAATGAGAAAACAATTTTTTTTTCCACGCCATAAAAACGAGAATATACATTTTCTCACTGAAAACGCGGTAATACATTTTATTGCCAAAATTACGAAAATCATTTTCCTGCCAAATATGAGAAAACACGTTTTTCGCCAAAAATGCAAAAAACACATTTTTCTTCAAAAAACGCCATAACGCATTTTCCTTCAAAAAATTCCATAACGCATTGCCCATCCAAAATACGTAGAGACATGTGTCCCGCGTGTTTGGCAGAAAAACGTGTTTATGCTTTTTTAGCTGAAAATTTGTTCCTACGTTGACGCATTTTCAGGTTTTTGACGCGAAAACATGTTTTCGCGTTTTTTACCGAAACACGTGTTTGTAAGTTTTATGTTGGAAAACATATTTCCACATTTTTTTTACGGGAAAATGCGTTTTTGACGAGAAAACGAGTTTTATGAAAGAAATTGCGTTTATGCATTTTTTGCAGGAAAATGTTTTCTGTATTTTTGGCAGAAAAACTGTTAGCTCCAAGATTTCTGGAGCAAAGAAGAATTATCTTGAATCAAAAAATGATGCAGAACTACAGGTTACACACAAGATCGCATGTGTGACACAAGAATTACTGTTGGGATGTCGAATCGTTTAATATATGTTGGTTTCACAATATATGAAATATTTGCACGATGGAGATCACTGAAGATATGTAAATCACGTTTAAGAAGTGCTTATGTGACATTGGAGATTTATTGAGAATAGAAAGAAAATAAAAAATTCTCAATAAGGAAAAGGAGATTTGAGATATTCTCGTATCTAAATCTTTTGTGAATATTGAAAGTTGATGTGTTTTGGATTATACAAATACAAGATATGCGAGTTCAATTAGGTCAGACGCACAAAAAGGAGAAACATAATTTATTGAAGACCGGTCTCTGGAAAAAGGCACAATCGGTTGTGTGACACATATAAATCGGTGTGTACAACTGTCTGAATCACGAGATGTTTTAGATCAAGGATAAACTTAGGAGAAAGACCTAGGTGTTCTGACTTTTGTATCTTTATTAGAGACTAGTGTGTCTCGGTGTAGGATAGAGATTGATTGGCGTTGAATCAAGGAGTGTCTTAGTGTCGCATAATTCCATTATGCAAGATCTTATTGAAAATTTGTCTAATAAATCTCTAGTGTTTGGTTTGAGGATGTAGACATATTGCTGAATCGCGTTAAATCTCTCGTATGATCATTTTCTCGTTCTTACGAAAATGATTTCACATTTTTAATGCAAAAACGAATTTCCGCTTTTTTGGTAGGAAAACTTGTTTTTTCCAAATTTTTTACTTTTTACATATTTGAGATGTTGAATTCATACTCTCATTCTCTTAACCTCTTAAAAATTTAGAGTTTGTAGACTATGAAATTTCGATATTCATATAATGAATTTGATTACTCGTTTTAAAATAATCAAGCCAATAACATTTTAAATATATGTTTGTCAAAATGTACTTGTCATCATTTATAAGTAATGAAATGGGGATGTGAGTTTTAAAAGTCAACAACATAAAGAGAGAGAAGTCTTAGAGAGAGAGTGGGAATTTCGCTCTCAGGCCCGATTTCCAAAGCATGGACTTTAGGCTCGGCTTCTATGCTTCCCTAGCTGATACTATCTTTGTTTTATCATTAAGATAGCCTCTGTGTATTTTCCTTAGTCAAAAATAGGCTATCTTTTTGAATCCTTTTAATCAAAATAGAATCATCAAAGTTTATCGCTTTAGATTTCTCTCGACTTTTCATCAGAATTTCTCACCGGAGCTAGTGCTTTGAGCTTTTCACTCTCTTTTCATAGTCACAAAGCTATTCTGGTTTACCATCTCTCCAAGCTACTCTAACATTTACTTCTTAGACAAGAACAACAAGTGTTTTACAGTACCCTAGTACTAAGTTTACGCTCCTTGTGAGTGAACCATCAAGTTTATTGTCACCTCACTAAAGAGACTACACATCAAACTTTTGTCTGCAACTATGTCTAGAAGATTCACTACTGCTGAAAAGGGAAAAGCATCGATGTGCCCCAAGAACCTCCTAGAACCGGCAGAGTTCGAGCTCCGGAAGACAATAACGTTGAGCTAATTGAAAGGCATGCTCTAACTCTTGTGGGGAGAATCACAAACCTCAAAGCGCAAAGAATATGGAACTTAATACCATACATGGATGATTTTTGGAAAACATACACCAAACCAGTAGGGGCTGATCTTGGGAATGGCTGTTTTTTGTTTAAGTTTGGATCAGAAAAAGATTTATAGTATGTACTTGATAACAAACCCTTCTATTTTGGAAGGTGGATGCTCATTTTTAAAAGATGGGAACCAAGCATGTCCCCAACTTTTCCATCACTTATACCTTTCTGGATTAAGGTATAAGGCTTACCTATCAAACACTGGTCTGAGGCATTACTTTGCCGAATTGGAGAAGACATGGGCTGGGTTGAAACTTTCAAAATATCAGACACAGTGGCCAAGTTGAAGGTCCATGTAAACGGTTTACTTCCCTTGATGATGACTTCGATAGTGGAATTTGCTTCTGGTGAATAATGGAAAGTATCCCTCATATATGAAAAACTTGAAAAATATTGCTCTGCTTGCTTCAAATTAGATCATGAAATTGTGTCCTGCCCAAGCTTGAAAGAATTAGATGCTCGAGTCTCAAAACCCTCAACAGAATTGATTGATTCTGAATCTTTATATAAATCTTAGGGCAGAGAAAAATCAAAGTATCAGATTTCACAGAGAAGAGAAGAAATACCAGAGACATATCGCCGAAAGGATCTCACCTTTGGAGTAGGACATGAAACAAGGAGTTTTGCATGGAATCTTTCCCCATAATATAATCGATCACAGGCCAGACATTATAGTGATAGATCTAAAAGACTAAATATCGGGATCAACCCAGATCAGAAAACCAGCGATATCAACCATATGCCAGAAACCATAAAGAGAGATGGATAGAGATTGGGAGGATCAGTTCATCAGTCTCGGTCTAAAATCATTCTGCAAAGAATGCAGATCAAGCAAATCGGGGGAAGGACAAGGTTTCTTATCCACTCCAAAATCATTCCCCGCCTTTAACCCTCAGGAGAAGTGATTCCACCTCTAGTCATTTGGAACCAGCAAGAACAATCCCAACTCTGGTACTTCAGCCTGAAATGAGAGAAGCAAGAGAGTCTGTTAATGAAGTAATGGATCAATACGTCTAATGTGGAGACCCAACTGAAACTGCTGCAAGGAAAATCCGAGTAAAGAAAGTAGAGGAAAATGGACAATTCGATGAAGCAGCTACAAGGGTTGCTTGTCAAAGTTGATTGCTATGTCGATGGCGAGGCACAAATCTCCTCAAATAACAGAAGAGAGAGCTTTAAATATGCAGATTACTCGGGAACAGATGAACAGCCCTCCCAATAGGATTTCAGTGAAAAAAGATTAGGAAGGCTTCCTCTGGCAAAGAAAACAGTTACTGATCCAAATACCGTAGCAGGGCCAAGTTCTAGGAAGAGACGTGTACCCCAAATATGAAATGAAGGAAAAACTTGTTATGCCTCTTTTATTTATGGAGACACATATAAAGCTAATAGAAAAAGCTAATAGAAGAGTTATGTGGCAAAACCTTACAGAAAAGGTTGGTCAAAGAGAAGACTATGGTTTATTACAGGTGATTTCAATGATATACTCAACAATGTAGAGAAAGAAGGGGATACGGAAAGACCGGAAGGAACATTCTCAGATTTTCACACTTTTGTATCGAGTGTGATCTCTTCGATCTTAAACACTCCAAGAATCCTCTATCATGGCGGGGTACAAGAAGCGACCAAATTATTCGATATCGTCTAGATAGAGCAATGGCAAACAACTTATGTTTTGAAGATTATCTGTCAAGTAGATGTGAGTATCTCCATTTCGAGGGTTCGGATCACAAGCCTATAATTTCACACTTTGATATAACAAAAAAAGAGGCAAAGGATTTTTTTGTTTTGATAGAGCTTTAAGTAATAATCTAGAAATAAAAGAAAGGATCACTCCAATTTGGACTTCACGCAAAGCCCAACCTATTTCTCATCGTATTGATGATTCAAGACACGAAATTGTGGCTTGGCATAGAGAACAATCACGTAACAATAGAGTGGCTATTGAAGAGAAGCAGTATGAACTAAATGCTACCATGGAAAGTTCAACGATCTCACAATCTTACCTGATAAAGATTACGGAAGAGCTTCGTTTAGCTTACAAGGCCGAAGAAGAGTATTGGAGACAGAGGAGTTGCCTTTCATGGCTAAGCTTAGGAGACCATAACATGGGATACTTTCACGCTGTAACAAAGGGACGGCGAGCGATTAATAATCTTACGGTGATCGAGGATGAAGAAGGTACTGTTCACTATGAGGACAACAAAGAATTAAGGGTGATTGTGGATTACTTCACATCTCTTTTCAACTCGGATAGTGAACGTAGAGATGATGTAGTGAATATAGCACTCACATCAAAAATTATAGAGGCTAAAAATGCAATGCTTATAAGAGAAATTCTTCTATTGAAGTAAGGGAAGCACTTTTCTCAATTCATCCAGATAAAGCGCCCGGTCCGGATGGATTCTCGGCAGCTTTCTTCCAATCAAATTGGGATATAATGGGTGAAAAGATCACAACCGAGTTCAAGATTTTCTATCCTCAGGAGAGTTACCAACCTTAATTAAAACAACTCACATTAGATTAATACCGAAAGTGCATGGTCCAAGAACAGTATCCGACTATAGACCCATCGCTCTTTGTAATGTCTATTACAAGATATTTTCTAAACTACTAGCGAGAAGGCTACAACCTCTTCTAAGCTCCATCATTTCGGATTATCAATCAGCTTTTGTCAAAGGATGATCGATCTCGGACAATGTTCTAATCACACATGAAGTCCTTCACTTCCTAAAGAACTCGAAAGCCGCAAAATATTGCTCAATGGCCATCAAGACGGATATGAACACAGCTTACGATCGGGTTGAATGGGATTTCATAAGTCTAGTTCTAAAACGACTTGGTTTCCATGATAAATGGATTCAATGGATATCACAATGTATCTCAATGGTGTCCTATTATTTTCTCTTAAATGGCTTGGTTAAAGGAAGAGTAATCCCGAAAAGAGGATTAAGTCAAGGCGACCCTCTCTCCCCATATCTTTTCATTCTTTGTGGGGAAGTGTTTTCAAGGCTTTGCAACAACTCAAGTGGGGAAAAGAGTTAAAAGGGGTCAAAGTTGCTCGGAATATCCCAAGTATAAACCACTTATTGTTCGCGGACGACACTATGTTCTTTTGTAGAACTAATAAGCAAAGTGTGGAGGCTCTCAAGAGTATCATAAGCCAATACGCAAGAGCATCGGGACAAACTATAAACTATCAAAAATCGGCCCTTTTTTCTTAAGTAAAGCCCTTTCATCCTTAAAAGATAGAGTGAAAAGAGATCTTCAAATAGATAAAGAAGGAGGACTTGGAAAATATCTCGGTTTACCGGAATTCCTTGGAAGAAGAAAAAGAGATCTCTTTAAAAGTATAGTCGATAGAATTCGTCAAAAGTCTCTCTCTTGGTCCTCAAGGTTTTTATCAACGGCGGGGAAAATGGTTTTACTAAAGTGTCCTCTCCGCAATGCCAACTTTTGCAATGTCATGTTTTAAGCTACCGTTATCCTTATGCAACCGAATAAAATCAGCCTTCCCAAGGTTTTGGTGGGACTCAAAAACCGAAGAAAAAAAGATGACATGGATATCGTGGGAAAAAATGGAACAACCAAAAGGTCTTGGAGGCCTCGGTTTCAAAGATATTTCATGTTTCAATGAGGCCATGCTTGCAAAACTTAGTTGGCGGTTACTAAAGAACCCCCAATGTCTTTTAGCCCGAACTCTACAAGGCAAATACTGCCAATTTGAAACATTTATGAACTGCTCAGCCCCTTCTAATTCATCCCATGGTTGGCGGAGTATTTTCATCGGGAGGGATCTCTTAAAAAGAAATACGGGATGGGCGCTTGGTCACGGTCAAAAAAAAAAAATTGGAAGGATTTTTGGCTTGATCACGAGGAGCAAAAGAGACATATCGGTCCATGCTCTGAAGCAAACGAAGAAATGACAGTTTCATCGCTTCTTAAACCAAATTCTCTTGAATGGGATCATGGTAAAATAGATTCTCTGCTTCCAGATTGGAAAAATGAGATATTGTGTCTAAAACCGAGCAAGTTTGGGGGTTGAATACTCATTGATATAGTTAAAAGCATCAGATGGTAATTACTCTACAAAAACTGGGTATGCAGCGGCTATGGGTGAAGGGAGAAACCAGAGCGATAATGTTGCTAGCTTGTTTGGATGGAACTCTTCGATTTGGGCCAAGGAGATACCAAATAAAATAAAGCTATTATTATGGAGAGCCAATCACAATTCTCTACATGTGAATGAAAGACTCTGGGTACGATCAATTTCCCAAAATCCAGGTTGTGGCCTTTGTGGACTTCCAGAATCAACTAATCATGTCTTCTTTGATTGCTTTTACGCAAAAAAGGTATGGGATTTAGCTCCCTTGTCCAATCTAATGTAGGCTCCTCTAGATGCCTCGTTTACTATAAACTGGAAATCAGTTTCTAGACTTTTTAGTCTCCCTCCCTTAGGCATTAATTGCTCTAATCTAGCAGCTTGGATAGTTTGGTATATTTGGCTTGCAATGAATGCACGTGTTTTCTCAAATCGCTTCTTCTCGGAAGCAGATACGCTGGAGAAAGCGATCTTAAATGATCGATAATGGCAAGATACACAACCAAGTACCATATTTGACATACATAAACAGATATGGGCTTCAATGATACACTCGGATTTTAACCCAAATATATTCACTGCAAGTGCACAACAAACGCAGTAGTATATGAGGGATCGAATCCACAGAGACCAAGAATGTACGACGCTCAGTTTAAAATCAAAATAAGCTAAGAACAGAATAAAATAGTGGTTGTGATTAGAAAATGACAGTAACGATAAAATAAAAATGGTTGTAAATCAAATAACGAAAGCGCTAGACAATAGAGAATTCCATAGGTATTCAGATTACACGTCAAGGTTAACATGCAGGATTGATTACTGAAAATAGCTCCCAAATCAAAAGACGACAATGGACTAATATTCTCCCGAATTATTAGATCCCTATGCTCGAATTACTAAAGATAAACTTCCGCCGTATTTAGATAATTCGACCATGCATTGTAATTCAGATTCAATATGTTCATAAGCCCCTAAGACAATACTCCCGCAAGCAAAGACACTTATTCATCTATATTAGGTCAGACTTCTAAACCAAATCCCTTTGAGTTTATAATCATATGATTAATGAACTAGTTAGCNCATATGATTAATGAACTAGTTAGCTACTCTAATTCATGCACTAGGAACAA
>OVAV01002027.1:0-11606 GCA_900406375.1 Iberis amara
ATCGGTTCTGGAAAATTAACATTTTTTAATTTATTTTTTGGGCTTTAATTGCTCATAAATCCAAATTAAAAACCACTAGATACTCCACTAAAGATGGTCTTAAGACAAGTATCCAAATCCAAACATTAGTTTTGTAACTAAAATGGGTCTAAGCAAACCCACAAAGCCCTCTTTTCATTTCGAATCCTAAAGGCCCATTGTACTTCGTGTTTCAAAGCCTTTTTCTTTTTTCTTTTTTTTTATGAAAGCGTTTTCAAAGGTGTTTGGATTTATATTCAATAAACAAATGATGTTTTAGTTGTTGGAGTTATCCATTAACCTTTAAGATTGTATTTGTCTTAGATAGATATGTATGATTCACTTTCTTTCTTTAGAGATTTGTAGTTTATCTGTTTCAAGAATGGATGTTGAGAAAAAAAAAAGTAACTGGAACATACTTATAAAATCTGTTTCAACATTGTTATCAATGAAGTCAAGCCTATTGTCAGTGATTTATGTTCCTTCATTCTCATGGTGAGAGAAGATGTTCACAATGAGAACCTATCTTTAATTCTTAATATATGTTGCAATATTAGCTTTGGATATTGGTCTTTCGCAGGTAATAGTAATAGGAAGAGGGCTGCGGTTCCACAAAATGCAGTGATGATCTCACTAGGCCAAAGAAGAACTCAACATAGAAGAATATAATTAGTTGATTGGATAACACAAGAAGGAGCTTAAATTACCAAAGGTGATGGAATCCTAATTACTAAATGGTCGTGTTACAAGTTCTAGTCTCATGCACTAGAAGTTACAAACTATCTGTTAGATCAATTGGCTTATGGGTTATAGTTTCATGTCTCACTAGAAACTACAAAGTATCTACCTAGATCAATTAGCGTCAGACATAATGAAGATACCGAACGAACTACATGACTCTTTGGTCCAAAAAAAGCAGATTCAAAAGTATGTCCAGCATCAAAAGAGAAGGGTGATGGATTATCTTTTGGAAATTCATAGATTATTAAAAATTACAATATGATACTTTTGATAAAATGGCATGAGTTAGTTAGTTAGGAAAGGCATCAGTGAGGGTGATCCTCTTCTTAAGCCTGTCCCTAGCGGCGCGAGTACTGTTGGATCTGGCTAAGCCTTTCCTAGTGATCCTCTTCTCCTTGTCACGAAGAGAGATGATGAGATCAGCGAAGGCGCTTAGAATGAAGCGATGTGACTTCTTGTCGTTTAGATCAAGATAGCAGAAAAGCAGCTCTTCCATTAAATCCCAATCCACTTCCTTTTCCTCCATCATCTCTTCCATAGACCTCCTGAAATCCTCTTGTGGCTTCGCCGTGTATTTCAGCACTGNTAGATCAAGATAGCAGAAAAGCAGCTCTTCCATTAAATCCCAATCCACTTCCTTTTCCTCCATCATCTCTTCCATAGACTTCCTGAAATCCTCTTGTGGCTTCGCCGTGTATTTCAGCACTGCAATGCAGTTATCCGGTAGAACATGCGCTGCCTTTGATGAGTTAGACATCGTGTCTATGCTATGTCTACTCTCTGATGATTCACCTTGTCCATCTGGTGGTTTCGATGAGTCGTACACAGCAGGTCCCCATGTCCTTTCGAATCTGTCACGATACTCGCCATTATCATCATCATGATCATCATGGATGCAGAGAGATTTGAAGTTTTCCGCAAGGAAACGATCAATGTCGGATAAGGTGGCGGCATGACCAGGGACGTCTTCGGTTTCTTTGAATCTGGTTTTGCTGGGGCGTCTACGATGGTTAAAGGAGAAAGAGAGCTTCTTCGGATGCTTAGAAAGAACCCATTTCTTTGAGGAAGACAAAGATTTAGAGGAAGAGAGTTGAAGCTTCCCTGTCTCTCGTTTGATCTTTGAGAGGTAACCGTTGAGAGATTTTTGCAATGGGTTTGGCATTCTTCTTCTGATGTAAAATGCTTTTGCTTTTGCTTTGAACAAGATATAAGATTTAATGAGAGAGATTTGGTCAATCTGAACGCTTTTCGTAATCTCATTAATGGGAAGTTTTTTCTTAAATCTCTTCCCATAACTTCCAGATTCTGCATTCAATACATTCGTTGAAATTGATTACTCTTTTATTTGCTCCTTTAATTGTTGTTTTGTGTTGAACATTAATATCAAACCTGCTTTAAACTTTGACTTTAAAGGCCCACCTTTTTAAGGCCCAAAACGCTTTGGAAGCGTCCCACATCGGCTGTGAAACATTTGAAGCTCTATAACCTTCGAGTATATATAAAGTCTGATGTTGGATTGTAAAAGGCATCTTTGCGCTTGGGGCAATGACGCAGCTAATGAGGTACTAACCGAGGCGCGTCTATTGCTGGTTGAAAACTATTTCCAAACCCCCTCATGGGCCTAAGCTTGTCTTGGGCCTTTGAGAATTTCTGGAAGGGCTCCCTTTGGGGTAAAGCTCTACAATTCTTCAGTTTAATCATTTTATCGTCTAAAACAATATTCCAGATACGGAAAGAGAGTACAAACTGTTCGAAAATTTGGCGAATAATATTAAAGAATTAAGAAAGTAAGAAAAAAGTACTATGTCCTTGCCAAGTTCCAAGCCATTTTATACCTATGAGTGAATAAATTTGCATTGGGCCTGTTGTGTGAGACCCAAAGATCAAACGCCTTATTAAAAATGAGACATAAAAAAGTGAGGAAATTAGGAAAAATAATCGACCACAGTGGGAGTCGAACCCACGACCTTTTGATCCGAAGTCAAACGCGCTAATCCACTGCGCTATGCGGTCTTTGTTGATCCATAGCAGGTAGATATATTATAACTAACAAAGAATTTCCTTCTCTCTCTGCAAAAGTAATTCGTTTACTTGCGATTGGTTTTCGGGGATACAATTCTGGCTTTATCGTCGCTGATTTTCATTCATGAGAATTATCGATCTGGCGATTGTACATCTCTAGGTCTTCCTGTTCAGCTGATACGGTTCGAGCTTCGTCCCTTAGATTCTTACGCAAAGTTTGGAATCTAGAATTTGTATATTGCTTCCTTGATCTTAGGTGCGTTTTTGGGTTTTGCCTTTGATCTTCCCTTAGCAAACGGGTGAATATTGGGGGAAAGTAAAGCTAGGCTTAGGATGGATCTGTAGATCTGAATATTGAGAGGCTAAAGGGGGTTTGATTAGCGACAGCCATGTTCTATGGCACAGCTGTATGGGATCCTTGGCTTATTGTTGGGCAAATTATCTGCCTTCAGTGCTCATACTATTTGACTTTAGGAGTTTTCATGGTGGTATTTCTTGGCCTTGGGGTTCCTCGGCTCAGTCTTGTCTACTTCTTCGATTATGCTACACTCACTACTTCTACGGTCACTGGTTGGTGTGTTATTGTCTCATTCTTGTTCACTTCAATCGCAGGGTAGGCTTTTTTCCCAATCATTTTTGCCATTGTTTCTCTTCAGAAGCCTCAGTGTTTCTCTGTATACAGGGCTGTGTATATGGTATTTTTGGTGGAAAGAGCACGAAAATGCTTAGATTTCTCTGCAACTCTATACATCATACATCTGTTCTTGAGCATCATGTATGGAGGATGGCCTTCTTCTATGGCATGGTGGGTTGTACATGGAACTGGACTTGCTGTTATGGCATTGCTAGCTGAGTACTTGTGCATTAAGCGCGAACAGCGAGAGATTCCTATGGATCGATTCCAATCTAGTAAGATAGATCATTCTTTCACTTGGTTTCTTGCTCCCTTGACTTTGTTTACAATATCAAATTCAAATGGTTGCCTATGCAGGAGTTTGATGATTGGAGGCAGAACAAATGATTGTGACGTGCACAGATGAAACCATGTTTGACATTGGTGGCAGGATTCAAGTGCACAACTATTTTTGTGATTTGGAGAATGTATAAGACAATGGACTACGTTTCTGTTGCTTTTTCAATTTGGTACTGGAATTTAATTATGTTTTTGCAAAACATTATAAAATTTTATATAAAACAGTTCCAATATTATAAGAGTTGTTTTTGTAAAGAGAGATGGCGTCTTGTACTCGTTTGATTTTGTGGTGGTAACAGTATTTTTGAGTAAACCATAGTAATAATATGAATAGAGGAACCTAAGCAACTTGAGAGTATAATCAAAGACAAACCAATGGGCAATTGTAAAGTGGCACAACTCCTTAATAAGTAGATGAACACATTACAATAAAAATAAATAGAAGAGGAAGCAAAGGGGCAAAAGAATATATTACATATGAAGGAATAGCCACAAAGCTCAAGCTCAAATAAACTCACAACCTCCTGAAAAAATACACACACACAAGTCCATATCAATACTTTTTAATTTAAGAATCCATGTGGTATGTCGTCTTCTTGAATTGCGTACCTAATGAAAAGGGAAACTATAGCAGCCCAGAGTGGCCAGCCAACTTGGAGAAGCAGCAAAGGAGGTCCTCTCTTATTTTATTCAAACCAAGGGCACCTTCTTTTCTTTACAAATGCATTCACTTGCTAAAGCTCATCTCCGAGTATCTGCATTACTCACTCAACATATGATTATGCGGGTTAGTAACTACTCCTGTAATTCATACAGTTAGGCATACGATTCTGGGACCTAATAATACAAAGTGATTTCACTTCCATTCTCAATTAAAACTCACCTACGAGGCTGCTTGTTTGGGTTGCTGTTCGACTGTTGTGAAGTCCCATTGTTTGTAACATCTACATCAAAGGACACTAGCTTAATTACAAACATTACCATCCATATTTACACTCTTTCAATTGCTCAATATATTTGTCAACCATAAAACTTTGAATTTCTAATTACCCAAAACACAATCCATGTTCAAAAAAACAATATTTGATTGGCAGAAACTTTTACTTTGTAAACAATACTTGAGGAACCATATTTATCTTTGTACTAGTTATAAATCATATTAGAGTAAATAATATTTTGCATTTCCCCAATAAAACCAATCATGGCAGATTTTTCCCCTTACTAAACAAGATACCGTGAAAAATCTGACGTCCAGCCCAGAATGGACTCAAAATGGCAAGGAAACTACATACCAGGTCTCTCCATGGCCTTCTCTTCATCATTGGGGTTATTCGAACTGTTCTCTTGCCTGGAAAAAGAAAATGGTAATTGGGTAAGTGACCCAAAATTAAGATGCTCCACTAGACACACATAATCGTAGAAGATTAACATGGTTACATAAGAAAGTGAGTCTGATTAATAAATGCCACATGTTTCTGGGTGTTCACAGTAAATATGCTACAGATCATAACGCTTTTGAATCTAAAATCTGCAAATCTAACGTGTAATAGGCATTTTGCAGTGGATAAAGAATTAAAACGGTCATTATAGGGTCCATAATACTCTTCCTTTAGGGTAAAGCTAAAACCAAGAGTCAGCACTTAAGTATGCACATGTAGAAAATGAAGACAGCTATTTTATAAACCTGGAGGATCTCGCAGAGGAAAGTAACCCTGATTTGTCTGCTTGATAAGAATTATCCATGGCAGCATAGGGTGGACAATATGAAGCCCCCAATGTTCCCGGGCCAGTCAAAATTGGCAGCCTGACAATAATATAAGCAAATATTAGCAGTAATCAGGAACTACCTATAGATAGAGAACCAGGGAAGTCAAACAAATAAAAAACAACAGATTAATGAAAGCACCAGTTATGGTGCCAGCAGAAGACTAGTATAATCATTTCAAATCAGAGAAGCATACAACAAGTCAACTAACAACAAATGGATACATAATTCTCAAAACATGTAAAGCTGGGGAAAGTGAGAACTAACATATATGGTACAGCGAAAAGGAAGGACTATATACCATGTCATCTCAGGATTTCCGCTACCATTTTCTGATTGGACATATCCTGGAAGAGCCATTCCAAACGTCGGAACCCCACTGTGCTGACCACCAAATTGCAGAACTGCACATGAAAATTAACATAACAAAACATGAACTAAGATATTCAAACTAGTCAGATATGCATGTTAGCAGCACTACAGCATGTTCTGTGATTTCAAGCATCCCTGGACATGGGCAACCAGGACAAGTTGCTCAGTATCATTAGCTTTCAAATTCATTAGCATGCATTTTGGAAGATGTCTTTCAACCATTCCAATGTAGGATAGACAGTAACATTCAAGAACAACTTACCAGGCAAAAAGGCAGGGAAATTTGGATTACCATGACCAGCTGCCATGCTCCCAGCTGGCCCCATAAATTGTGTTTCTCCATACATAAAAGAACCCCTTCCGCTGGGTTGGAGAGTCCCTTTACCTTTAGGAACCAAAGCACCTCTTTCTGTGACTGACTCTATTTCACCAGAAAGATACTCATTTTTTAATGAGCCAGTTTTGGGTGGAGACGAAGGCAGCAAAGTAATAACAGCCGAATGTGGATGAAAAGCCTGACCAGGAGGTTGAGTACAGCTTTGGTCAGTACCTTTCGGCATTCCCTGGATTTGCATTGTCAAAGAATCGTTGTCACCTTGGTTAAGAGATTGCTGGTAGAGCACTTGCCCAAGGGGAGGTGCACCTCTACTTTGATTTGTAGCCTGAGAAGGTTGGGCAGTGCGTACCCACAAAGAACTGGATTTTGTATTCCCATACTTCTTCCCAGATGGCGTAGGGCTTTCATTAATGTGCAGCCTACCCATGCCAGCTTTTATATCCTTTGGTGCCAATTTATTAGAAGTTCCTGAAGGATAAAATGGAGGAGAAGCTGAACTTAAACTTGAGGTAACTATATTCTTTTTGGCATGGATGGCTTCAGTCTCAGCATTAGCTGTTTCTGTTGGTGCACGCCTTGAATCGCGTGACACTTTCATATGAGAACTTTGGGACCTACGCAAGGTACAGTAAATTAGAGATAGAGCCTCTGTGTGTTGACTAGGAGAAAACAAAACTTAAGGACTCACTGTC
Organism: Iberis amara; assembly: GCA_900406375.1. Classification (NCBI taxonomy): domain Eukaryota; kingdom Viridiplantae; phylum Streptophyta; class Magnoliopsida; order Brassicales; family Brassicaceae; genus Iberis; species Iberis amara. Next base: position 6,921 of record OVAV01002027.1, read on the forward strand.
TAGTTTGCACTTTAGGTGCTTGATTGCCATTTCTCAAGGAATTGTCATATCTTCTGGGCCCTCTCCCTCTAGTGACAGCTTTAGGAAACTGATTTTGGTGTCCATTGCTAGTAAACGCTTTAGAATTGCTCCCTCGCTCCTGACCACGCCCTCTCCCTCGGCCTCTCAAACTCCTCTATATTCACAAAGTTTTACCAATCAGCTTCCAAATGAAAAGGTAAATCAAAAGAGGTGGCAAATATATAAACACCGTAAGCAAAACCATGTTAAGAATGAATATATATATATATATATTGGGAGGGCAGAGAGAGAGAGAGAGAGAGAGAGAGAAAATTTAAGATAACTACATCATATTGCTTTTCATGTGTATTCATCTCCTCATATTTGTCATGCCCCCATTTTCTCTCATCTCTGGATTGCCAGAGCCTCTTACCACCACGCATTCGCCTACACAAGCAAAATAAAAACCTAGATCAATTGACATTACTATGTAACTCGTGTGCACAGACACTAAACAGAAGGTCGGAATCTTCTGCTTACATAGTGACGTTTCTACTAAATTCAGACATAAGGATTCACAAATCACAATCATACTTAAACATAAGATTAAAAAACCAAGTGCAGTTTTTCCACTCTATTTGAATCACTCAAGCTATTTGCTAACTTTGCCTATAGATATACTCTTCCTCCATAGATGCATTAGCATGATAGCTCCGTAAGTAACTAATGTGCACAAACCCTACCTCTTATAACAGATAAAACCAACTAGGCCTTCTACCACAGCTTATCAAAACGAGATTCTATGAAACAGGTTAAGGTGAAATAGGTGACCTATTTGGGGCGTCATCCATTTCCTGAAATCTGTCATCATGCATATAAAATGCTCCAACAGTTGGCACTGCAGAAGGTTCCTTCTGCTTTTGTTCCACTCCATCCACAAGCTCTGTGGCAGGGTCATCAGCTTCCACTCCCTTGGGCAGAGCAGCCTCTATTTTGCCAGCCACAGTTGTCTTGCCATTACCTATATCATCATCAATTTGTACACAATCATTCTCCTCCTCTTCATCATAACTATCATCCTCGGAGTGGAAGCCTTCCTCTGCGTCATTATCGTAGTCCACAACACCACTCTGTTCATCGGATTGATCGGAATCAATCTCGGACCTCCTCTGATTGCGTCCCAACTTCTCATCCTCGTCATCACTCGCTTCTCTCCTCCTAGTTGCCAAGGAGCGCTTCAATTCCTCGGGATCACTCTCATACTCCGCCTCTTCAACGCTATCTGGGGCCATAATCCTCTAAAGAAAAGAGAACCGGAGAACAACCTCGTAAAGCAAAACCTAGAGGAAGAAACTTAATAGAGCAATCAGTGAAACCTCACTAACACCGCAAAAATCGCCGATTCTGAGAGATAGAGACGATACCAGATAACAAGCGAAAATCAGGGCTTCGTGAGGGCACTCTTCTGGCGATAAATCGAATCCAATGGAGCAGGCTTTATGATTCGAGGCTTCCCTAACTTCAATAATTATAGAAAATAATTCTTAAGATTTTTTCTTTTTTTTTTTCAAAATTCTTAAGATTTAGTATTATACTATCATTTTAATATATCACTAATTTTTTCGAAATGAGATTACTAAAATTTTGTTTTTCAAAATACCAGATCTTCAAAAATTATCCAAATCTTAAAGCTAAATTCTAAAATCTAAAATACTAACAATAATTCAAAAATTTTCATTCTAAACTTAAGAAAAAGTTTTTAGTATTTATAGTATATTATGATCATGATTATATAAGATATTTATTGATATTTTTGGAGAAAAAATTTGTGATGGTCATTTTTAAAACCAAAATATATGTTAGTATTTCTTTATATTCACGTTAAATACAAATTATGTAAGCTTTATCATTTTTCTTCTCAAACTATTTGTACTATTCCTGAGAAAAACGGAAGATAATAATATATACTTTTTGGTAATGTAATACTATATATCAACAAAAAAACTTACAAAATGCTTAGAGCTATTGTTTAACAAGAAATAGAAATAGAGGCAGTAGAATTAAAACAGAGCCAGCGATTTAGAGGAGATTACAAAATATACAAAGACTAATAGATAATGGACATTGGACATGATAAGCTTTGATTGCCAGAAATTCAATTCTTATATTTTTCTCATCAAACTCTTCTCAGAGAGTGTACTATGGAATATTTCAGTTAGTTTTGTCCTATAACCCATTATTGTATTGGAGCATAAGCCATATATGTGGAAGGAACAGCGAAACTCAATCTTCTCTCAATATTATCTGCTGTTGCATCACGTGAATACATGTCTTCACGAAGCCCTACTCTTGATATTATCAGTCCGCTAATTGATAGATCAAGACGAGACCAAAGATTAGGAAACACTGTGGGGCATACATTAGACTAGCACAGCGCCATCTGTAGAGTCAGCGTCCACCACAACAGCCTCTTCGTCCTATCATCTTAATGTAATCAGCATGAGCCTCAAATACTTTGATCTTATCCATTGTAGTTGAAGACACGAATAAACATGTCATCAGCTCAAGTGGAGGCAAAAGAAGTCATTTTTCGAGACTCCATCTTTCTCAAGTGGGCAGGGGGATTGATGTGGGTTTCACTAATTACAGACGAATGTAAGGCTTTTAACTAACCTTTTTGCTTATGAAATCATGACTTGCACTGCAATGATAGCTCAATTTTAACTATTAATAATCAACCCATTGAATCTATCATTACAGATCCTAAAAGACTTTATCACTTACTAGTAGTACCGGAGACGTCACGTATATGGCGTCCCCGTGCTACATAGCTTACTACTGTGTCCTAGGATGATATTATGCGAATAAAAAGGCACCTGCATCTGTGACTTACGGTTTTACATCTTAGGTCTGCCACCAAAATGCTTCAAAGAAAATCTGGAAGCACGGTTGCGATTTTCAGTTCCTTTTCTTGACACTCCCCAATGTCCAGCATAGGGTAACCATCCTTTAATTAAGTGAACTAGTCCAAATTCTGCTGCCGGTAATTCGTCCTGAGCTCCTGGATAACAGTTATCAGCAACATCATCCACACCATTTTGGTTTCGGTTTTGGAATTGGTTGGTGTTGGATTCCATCTCTAACCTACCATAAGAGCTTCTTTATTTGCGAGTGTTGAAGCCTGGAAACACAGAGATGGTGTTGTTACAAGTACTTAGTACTTACTCGAGGTAACGCTTGCAACTCTGGCTCTTGGATCTTTTGTTGAGTGGAGAGTGGTCTATCGACAAATGCCTTACAAAATGCAACTGAATTAGAGTGAAAGGGATATCACTTATCAGAGATTTCAAAGCAAATGTATGTGTGCATAAAATTTACAAGTGAGATGAGGTTTTACGAACTTGATCCCCATCACTGAGACCAAGATTACGGATGCTTGCTTTGTCATTGATTAATTTCTGGTCACGGTAACACAAGCAAAAATGACCCCAGACGTGGGACCTGTGAGCAAACGACTGTGTTAAGCTAGCTAGAGAAGCTTCACAAGATGTTTAACTCAGTTACATTTTACATGTACCATGAAATCCTGCCGTGACCTTCCTGAGGAGAAACGGTGAATACCTCTTCTGTAGCTCGTTTAAGCTCTGCCACTGAGCAATCCTTTGCGATTTCCACATCTGGTTCAATATTTGAAACCATTTTCAGCCGAAATCAGAGTTCCAACCCATAGTAATTGAAACACTACTTCATATTTTGGCCATACGGATTATCCTCGATAATGCCATAACGATTTCGGACGCACAACAAGAAAAGATAAAGGGCTAAAAACACCGATTAGGTAATTATCAGCGGAAAAGCAGAAAAGTCACATTGGCTTAAATTTACCGAAAAGGGAACCGTCGAGCTTAACGACAGAAAGCTTCATACGAGGCTGAGGAGGAAGTTTGAAGTAGGAAGATCTCCTTGGAGCGTCATTTGAAGCAAACGGTGAGAAGAAGGGTGGTTCTATTAACGCTCTCAGTCCTCGACGACGGTCCTTACTCGCACTTTCTTCGTCTCGCATTCTCCTAACCGTGAAGATAGATTCTAAAATTTTCAATTAAATATATAACAATTTAGAATTTAATTAATTTGTAAATCGAATAAGAAGATCAATTAAAGGCCCAGTGACTTGGTTCAAGGCCCACTAATAAAATATTAACAAGGAAGCTTGTATGCTCTGTTCTTATCAATAGTCTTGTAATTTTATTGATCAAGCCAGTAGAATTGTTGAGATCTTATCAGTTTCGCAGCAACAATGGTAGTATAACTATAAACAAATGGAACTTAGAACATGGATATATTAACAGCAGGTGTTAGAAAAATATCAGAATGTAAACGAAATTGAACACAAGAAAGAATGGAGACAGACAAAAGAAGCACAAGGGCTTGGAACCGCATGAGACATCCATTGTATATCACCACCGGAGGCTTCTCCTATAGATAAATGCTTGACCGTATTAGAAGGACCAGGTCTCTCAGTTTCTCCCATCACATAGCCCAACGCTTGAACCGAAGACATTATCCAACTTACTGTCCCGGTTCACACACAAACCGGCATTGTTAAACAGTCTCAGCTTCCTTCTCATCCTCCACACTGTCTCTCTCTCGAACGGTACTGGCCCTGTAAGCTGGTTATCGTTTAGA
>OVAV01002028.1:0-11911 GCA_900406375.1 Iberis amara
TAATATCAGAGTTCTAGATGCGTAAAATTGAGCCATGAATAATAATAGGCAGATACTGTAAAGTTATACATGTAAAGTTCAAGACTTGGTAAACAGTCATAAGTCATGTAAAGTTGTATGTGTACTATAAATTTTGCATTATAATTAAAATTATGATAGACACCATATGTCTTCAACCAATAAAATTTATGATTATTGAATTGTCCAAAAATAGACACATTAAAAAGATCAAAACATATGTTTATAAAATATTACTCATATGCTAAAAAGTACAAACATTTTAGATATCAAAACCCACGTGTATANATTTATTAAATTTATAAAATTTGGAAAAGTTAAATTTTAAAATTATTGGGTTTCGAAATAATATATTTTTGTATTTTTAACACTGAAATATTTTCAAATTTATAAAAAATACAAAATAAAATATAAATTATAATAAATCATAGAAAAATAATATCAAATTATAACTCATACTTATAAATATTATATATATAACATATGATTTCCACAAAAAATTAAAACATCGACCCATAATTTAGTTTGTTTTTTTAAATAATCCAAATCTTATAACGATGTTTTGGAAACCAGATCGGACTGAAAGTCCGACCGAGTTTAACCTTGAACCAGAAGATTATCATGATCGAATTGATAATAAAACCTAAAGCTAATCGAACCGGTTAAAAGCTTAGGTTAGACCGACAAAAATCCGAGAACTGGCGATCCAACTGAACCATGTTAAATCAAGTTTAATTTTTAATTAACTTTTCATTAATTTAAAAGTTTAATGTTTTTTAAATAAAATTTTAACATTTTATAATACAATTTGGTATTCCTAATAGCCTATTAGATTATTCAACAAAATAGATAAATGATTTTCAACTGTCATATTCACAATATAACACCATATAACTTAGTTTATTATTATTTTTAGTATTTTTTATTGGTTTTAGATTTAAATTTTTGATATATGTTTTTATTAATCATTAGAAAAATTTATTTTATCTAAATTTTATAACTATAAAGTTTTTTTTCAAACGTAATATAAATAGAATATTATTTTATATGTACTTTTTAAATACATATAAAAATTCAATAAAATGATCAACCGATCGAATTCCTTTGGACCACATTGACCGAAAAAAATTTCTGGTCCGATTTTCAGGCTTGTAACCAATAATCGCCCCTAAACCGAATCACAATCTTATTCAAATCTATAAAACAGCAATAATTGGCAATATCTGTAAAGTAAAAGAAGTATAGGGATCTGTTTGCAATATTCAGGTTCTTTTTTTCCCGTATACGACTAGGGTTTATCAGTCCTTGGCCATGAAAACAATTTGAAAGAAGGAGCGAAAAGGGTTTAAGAGAGGGAATTCACAGAACATGTCTCTGAACTAATTTCAAATTCGCTTCCATTTCCTCATCCACTCGGCTGCTTACAGCCATTTCGAAGAAGTTCGAGCTCTAATTGAAATGGCTTCCTCTGCAATTACTTCACTGTCACTGAGCTTCAAACAGATTCCAGCAGCAGCTGTTCCTGCTTTCCTGGACTGTGTTTTAAGCTCCACAGGTGTATCTCCTTCCACTCTTTTCGAATCACTCATTGAGGAATTCCCTTTTCGTTTGGAGGTATTATTTCACACTATTGGATCAAATGTAATTTGCTTTTTTCAAATGTCTCAAATGTAATGAGATAGAAATTTGACGAAGCAGTGATTTGAAAACGATTTCTTCAATGATTGTAATAGGACACGATAAAAGAGGGAAAGAAATTTGATTCTGATGACTGCAATCACATTGCGTCATTAGTGGCTGGGCTTTGTCATCTACTAAAGAATTTTGGTAAGTTTACATTTGATTCTTCACTTATGTTTTGAGATATTGAGAATCAATTGACTTAGGGTTTGATATTGAAGCAGGCCTTGGTAATGCAAATAATCATAATGCGTTGCAGTTGTTTGTGTGGAGAGTCTTTATTCCACTGATGAAGATGGTTCGTGCGTATGATTTGGATATGCTTAATATGGTAAATTTTCTGCTATCATAATCCTCAGTGTCACATCTTTCTTGAGTTTAAAGGATCATTTTGTGTGATTGTACCAGATTATACAATCGTTCTTGGATGTAGCGATCGAAACTACTTTATTAGATATATTGGGAGTGAACTTGGTGCCTTTTTTACTGAGATCAATTGGTGTTTCAATGGGGATGATACAACAAGAAGAATCCGATTTCATCAAATGGGGCAATCTGGATTCTTTCAATACAATAAATATAAATGAGAACGACATTGTGTATATGTCTGGATCATTTCCGATCCCACTGTCGTGTCATCTTCTAAGTTTGATATTAAATGCTGCTTGTCAAATTCACCAAGCAGAATCTCCAAAGGTGGAGACTTGTGGAGCTGGTTTACTTTGGGACTTGTGTAATACGACTGAGCGGCTTTTGTCACAAAGCGTAGAACATCGTTCATGTGCTATTAGTTTCCTCATCCCTGCTATTTTCAAGGCATTCTCTTCTCAGTCCTGCCTGAAGATCTCACATCAAGGAGTTGTGTACATACTTTCAAGGTGAGGTTAAGAACCAAAAAGTTATGTGAATTTAGGTCAGATGTTCTTTTATCTTCATATGACTTTTAAAGCTTTAAACTCCAGAAATGGCTTCAAAAAAAGAATTTGGGAATGCTGCAAGAAGCTGTTCTTGGCTGGATCAATTGAGAGAAGGGATGCATATAGTGTCCTCTCTTTGTGTATTTCTTCTAGCTCTTGGACGAACAGTTCTGTTTTAGAAGAAGATGCTGACGAAATTGACTTGAGATCCGAACAAGAGTTTTGGGATGAAATCAAGAAAGGCATGGTATGGCAAGAATACACACTATTCTTACAGATTCTTCAATTTCCACAATTGGATAACTCATGAGTAAAAGAAGTTTTCTTGCAGGTTGTTGATGAGAGCTTAGTAAGGAAGCAGTCGTTGCATATACTGAAGTCAGTTTTATCCATAAGTGAAGTGAGTAAGAACAGTTCTGAGAAGAAGCTTGAAAATTCAGTTCATCGTGCTATGACAAGAAAGGAGTTGTGGGCAGAAAAGGAAGCTAAGTCACTTGGTGTAGGACAATTGTATGGCTCTGTTGACTCTGGGTTGAATAGTCAGCAACAGTGGCAAGCTTTTGTGCTCCTGTATGAGATGCTTGAAGAGTACGGCACTCATCTTGTAGAAGCAGCATGGAGTAACCAGGTCATGTTTTTATCTCGTGTGATTGTAAAATTCCTGCTCCTGATGCTTTGTATCTTCTGCTCACTACTTTTTTATATTTACCTTACAGATTGATTTATTAATCAAGTCATCTTTGAAATCCAACTGCAATAACTCTCATCGTGGTTACACGAAATCTCCAGACGAAGAAACTGAAATATTTAATTGGTTAGAGGTTCTCTGGAATCGAGGCTTTCGCCATGATAACCCTCTAGGTACTGCTTGTTCACTGGAGCATATTTGTGTTATTAGACCTCCATTTCATATCAGATCTTTTGCTAATTCATCTGTTTAAAATTGTAGTCAGGTGTATGGTTATGGAGTCTTTTTTGGGGATCGAGTGGAGAAGATACGAAACATGTACACAATCAATGTCCCAAACTTTTGTACTTGGGCCTTTCATAGAGGGTTTGAATGATCCTGTACACCACAAGGATTTCGGTAGGTGTTTCTTGGAGAAATGTATTCCAATGTAAATATGAATGTATATAAACTCTTCTCATGAATTCTTATACTTGAGTTATCTCTTGCTTATACTACTCTTCCAGGGCTGAAAGGAGTCTATTCCTCAAGAACAATTGAAGGTGCAGCTCAATATATGTATGCCTACACAAGTTGCCTCAACCCAAGGTAGGGTGTCTCAAGTAATTATGGTTTTGTTAGAGTTCCATTTCTTTGTTGCTTTCATGTATATATGTTACTGGTCATGTGCGATTGGATATATTCTTGAGGGTATGTGAATTATTAACAATAAATTTGTTGATCATTATGTTTATCTAACTGTTTACTCGTTTTATAGGAATCGGGTTGAATTTTTAATCAACCTTGCATCTCTTGCAAAGGAACAGTCTTTCGGTAGGGCTGGATTTATGGCTCTGGCACAGTGCATTGTTTCTACAGCATATGTGGTCGGAGGATACAAGAATAAGGAAATGGAGCATCTTGAAGACAAATTCGCCAAGATTGTCCATGAACCTTCGAGTGAGCTTTTAAGTCAAGATGATATGACACATATACTGGATGTCTTGAAGTTTGTTGCAGAGTGCAGCAGACAACATTTTAATCATAGATACCGTATTCGAGGTTGCTGATTAGTTATCATTTTTGGCTTCTCTTATGATATTAATCACTCTAAAATCTATTCTTTATATTTTGTTTTTTTTTTTCCATCTTCCAGTTTATTTAAAAGTGTTAGAAACTGCTGCTTCAGTGGTCAACCCTTCTAATGTTCCTCTTGGAACAATATTGCAGTTTGTTTCAGCAATTCCTCGGGAGTTTACTGACCATGATGGTGAGTGGAATACCTTTTATCACATGAAAAGTAAATGGAAGGTCATTGTCTAACTCTAAGCTCATACGCTCTCTTCTATGTCAGGTTCATTCCGCAAAATGATACTAGAATGGCTCCAGGGCTGCAACAGAAAGACTTCCAATAGTATCTCTACTGATGGCACTCGTCTTCTTGCTAGCCTTTACGAGTATCTGAAAGAATTTATTAATGATCGCGCTGAGAATTTTGATGATGAAGACTTGGAGGCATGGGAATCCCAGACAAAACGATGGACAAGAGTATTTTTCCTCACAATTAACGATGAAGAACATCTCACTGATATTATTAAGGTTTGTGTTCCTCTGACTTTTATTTTAACCTGTCAGTTAAATTTCTGTTGTTATTTTCCACATTGTGAACTTTCTGATGTAATGAATTGCAAATCTAACAAACCCCCTGTAATTCTGCAGTTTGTACAAAATAACGGCCTTATATTTTTCCAAGAAAAGAACCATTTAGAACGAGCCCCTGTGAAGTTTCTAATCTTTATTCTGAGTCTGCTTCCAGAGCTCCAGAACATGCAAGATGGAATTTCTAAGCTTAGTTTTTCAGTGAAAAGCATCGATGGCAGTGCTTCTGTTATGAATGAAAAGTTTGCTGTTGTTCTCTTATCGATACTGGTAAACAACAATGTGCCCACACTTCAAATTTTCTTAACACACAATGATATAATTGTCATCTCATTAACTTGGTTTACTATGATCTTTCTTTCATGGCTTGACTATACAGAAGGAGCTGATTTCATTTGCTGATTCATCTTGTTCAATATTCCGGTCTCACACTACTGTGGAGAATGGTGCGTTGCCTGGTTCTGTCATAGGAAAACTAGGAGGTCCAAGTCAACGCAGGCTATCTGTTCCTACTACAACAGCTGTACTAGAAGCTGTATGATTTCTTCTTCTTGTTCTTTTATAGAACAATTACATACAAATTTCCACGTCTACAACATCAAATAAGTTTCATGTCAGTGCTTTATGATGAGCAGGTAACAGTAGTGAAAACCATTGGGTTGATCTCATCATACTGTGCTCAAGTCACAAGTGGTGTCGATGAACTCAAGTCAGCATTGGCTTTCTTTTGGAAGTTCATCCAGGATACCATATCATCCCAAATTTCTAATTCTGAGGTGATTCCATTATTCAGAATTTTCAGTTTTGATTAGATGCATGAAATCTTATCTTTATCGAATCTTCTGTAGACTCACTCTGCATTACACTATATATGTCTCTGACCAGACTGCAGCTGAGATATATCTTGGAGCATTTGAAGCGCTAGCTGCAGTACTGAATGCAATTGTGTCCTTGTGCTCAGCTGGAGCTTTCAGCCTTTTAGAAAACGATAACACATTATTAACCATGGTAGATGGTGAATTTTCGTTACAAGTTTCGGTTCCAGATTTTCTCCATAACATTAACTCTCTTCTCAGAACTGGACTTCTAGTAAGAAGTAGAAGGGCAGTTCTGCTTAGCTGGAAGGTAATGCATGTTGTAATAATTTGACATAGCAATAGCTGTTTAACATATTACTAGATCTTCTCATCAGTGGCCTTTTGCTTTTGGATGGCTAAAGGAACATTCTGACCCTCTTGTACTTGATTCAGTGGCTTTGTGTGGAGTCTCTATTATCAGTCATGCATATTCTTGATGCCAGACGGATTCCAGGGGACAGAAACTCGTTCTTCTCAGATGATACTGTTAAAAGCATCTTCCTTGATGTTGTAGAGAGGTGAGATATATTATAAATTTGATCCAATTTTATTCTCTAAGCAGTCCTTAAGAGAAAACATTGTTTCCTTTTTATCAATTGGTACGGCATTTTCTCATACTTGTGAGCAGATACATATTCTAAAAGCACATACAAGTATCAGAGGGAATTTTTCTTTATTTTGAGTGTTATCTCTAGAAGATCTCGATTACAACCTAATACTATTTTAGTTTAAAGGGCTATAAATTCTCCATATGCTTGTCTTAGGATGTAATTCCCTTTACAATTTGGCAGCCTTGAAAATGCTGGGGAGAGTTCTGCTTTGCCTATGCTGAAATCAGTCAGGCTCGCTTTGGGAATACTTGCGTCTGGGAAAACATCTTTGGATGGTTTCTCTGGTGTGGATACTCAGGTTTTCTAATGATTTTTGCTATACAATTGAATGAAATTTTGTTTTCTTTTTTACTTTACGAATATGATTTCTTGTGATGCCCCCACAAGCAGACAATGTGGCAGTTAGTCAAATCATGTTGGATATTGCATATCAGCTGCAAGAAAAGAAGGGTTGCACCCATTGCTGCACTTTTGTCTTCTGTGTTACATTCTTCTTTGTTTAGTAATATGGAAATGCACATAGCTGAAGATGAACATGGTCCGCTGAAATGGGTATGCATTTACTCTTCTTAATATAATCAATCAAGGGAACAAAGAGATTGAGAAAAAAAAATCATTTGCAACGTCTTTGTTTCACAGTTTGTTGAAAAAGTACTCGAAGAAGGTCAAAAAAGTCCACGCACAATACGCCTTGCAGCTTTACACCTAACAGGACTCTGGCTCATGTACCCTAAGACAATCAAGTACTACATTAAAGAATTGAAGCTTCTGACTCTCTATGGCTCTGGTTAGTAATGGCTTTAGTTTCTCTTAAACCGTGATTACGATAACTTTGTGATATTGAACTCTTTACCTTTTTCATTTTGTGATTTTTTAGTTGCATTTGATGAAGATTTTGAAGCTGAATTATCTGACAATAATGATGCAAGAACTGAAGTTTCATTACTGGCTAAAAACCCAGACCCTGAACTGACAGAAGTAAGATTCGGTTTGATAGCCTTGCTAGACTTATTTGATCCAGTAAGTGATACATTCTGTATTCTTTTTTAGGTTTTTATCAACACAGAGTTGTATGCACGTGTCTCTGTAGCTGGTCTGTTTCAGAAGCTGGCTAATTTAGCCTATATGGTTGAACCAGCAAGTCGAAATCAAGATTGTCAAGATGCTCTTGTGGCTGGAAAGGTGTTTCTATTGGAGCTTCTTGATGCGGCGGTATTGTTAATTCTAACGAAATATTGCTAAAACAATTAGCATGCGTGAAGCTTTCTAAACGTATCCATTACCTGGCATAGGTGAATGATAAAGACTTGGCAAAGGAGCTTTACAAGAAGTATAGTGCTGTAAGTATTCCACTTGGTGAATGATAAATTACTACAAGTGATAAACCACTATGATTTTAAATGTCTGGCTTCTCTGTAACAGATCCATAGGCGGAAGATACGAGCTTGGCAGATGATATGCATTATGTCGAAATTTGTCAGCAATGACATTGTTGGCCAAGTTATGGACAGTTTACACATATGTTTACATGTAAGTTCACAAGAACATACTTAAGTTAAACATCCAAAGTTTGTGGGTGACTTGGATCAAAGTTTTTTGTTTGCTTGCAGAGAAATAACTTACCGGCTGTTCGACAATACTTGGAAACATTCGCCATCAACATTTACTTGAAATTTCCACCATTGGTAACTAACTAGCTTCTCTATGTGTTTCCAACAATCAAATTTGTAATCACTTATTGATTGTTGTTGTTGGTTGTATCACAGATTAAAGAGCAGTTAGTTCCTATACTAAAAAATTATGACACTAAAGCTCAGGTAAATAAATTACACAAAATAATATGCTTTAAAACGTTTTGTAAGAGTCAAAATATTCATTGATGTTCACTTGTAATGTACAGCAAGCTCTTTCGTCCTATGTATTCATAGCAGCTAATGTCATCCTCCATGCCGAAAAGACATCTCAACAGAGACATCTGAGAGAACTTCTTCCACCAATAATACCATTATTAACTTCTCATCATCATAGCTTACGTGGTTTCACTCAGGTTAGTCTTATTTTAGATGCCATCTCTATCTTCTTTTTGGTAGATGTTGGTTTTAGATTTAACATCAGTCTTCTTTTGGGGTTTTGGTAGTTATTAGTGCATCGAGTACTCTTTAGATTGTTCCCCTCTGTGGAGTCTACACCCTCTGATACACTATCGTTGGAGAAACTTTCTTTTGAGAATTTGAAGTCTTACTTGGACAAGAATCCTGATTGTTCGAGATTGCGAGCATCAATGGAAGGATATCTTGATGCTTATGATCCTAGCACATCTGCTACTCCAGCTGGTGTGTTCGTCAATCGTGTTGAGGTAACTCTTCAAGTGGCTCCTGTGCCAATGGCTGAGTTAAAACCTTAAGATGATTTCATGGTGGTTTTGCAGGAAAGTGAGTTTGAATGTGTTCCAACATGCCTCATGGACAATGTGCTTTCTTTTCTGAATGTAAGCAAATAAATGTATTCAAAACATTTTTGTTTTGTTTCTGCCTCTGTCTTATCTTCAAGTCTTGTAGGATGTAAGGGAGGATCTTCGCGCTTCCATGGCAAAAGATGTAGTTACCATTAAGAATGAAGGCTTTAAGATTGAAGAAGAGCCTAACCGTCATTTGATGATGCCCACGACAGATGAGCCATCTTTGGACTTCCAAAAGAAGATTATTCTCTCTAAACATGAGAAGCAAGATGCTAGTTCAACTTCTCTACTCCAAGATGGGGAAACTTACAAGCGGCTCTTTGGTATATATATAACTCTCTTTCTCTCTCTTTCTCAATGTTTGTATGTATGATAATGTACCAATACTGGTTACTTTTCAGAAATGGAGAAAGAAGACGAACTCATAACTCAGCTTCTACGATCTAGAAGCATGGAGGTTGAAAGGTTGAAATCTGGTCGACAGAGTTTGATCCTTGTGGCTTCGTTTGTTGATCGTATTCCTAATCTTGCTGGATTAGCCCGGACATGCGAGGTATAGCTTTTAATTTCTGTGTATCTCCTTACCATCTTAGTTTTAAAAAGCGCGTACAAGGCGCACCAAAGTTATCTACTTTGCGCCTGGTGATAGTCCGAGAAAGCGTGATCCATAAAGCGCGCACCTTGGTGTGCTTTTGGGCAAGGCGTAGAGCGACAAAAGTTAGGAGCCTACTTCTTGTATCTAGTTCAGTGTTTAACATTCCTCACTGCATCTTTTGGCAGGTGTTTAAAGCATCAGGTCTTGCTGTTGCAGATGCAAGCATAATCCATGATAAACAGTTCCAACTAATCAGGTATGCTCACATATGCTAGTCATCTTTGGCTGAGACTTCTCAATATGAAATAATGGACCCATCACGTTTACAAGAGTTTCTCTTTCTGCAGTGTGACTGCTGAGAAATGGGTTCCAATCATTGAAGTACCAGTGAACAGTGTGAAGCTGTACTTGGAGAAAAAGAAACGAGAAGGCTACTCAATCTTGGGATTAGAACAGACAGCAAATAGCATTTCACTTGACAAATACCAATTCCCAAAGAAGACAGTAAGTTCATTCATGCTCAAAAAACTACTTGTGGCCTTTCGAATTATCTGAAGTTTTCATTGAACTCTCTGTTGTTAAGGTTTTGGTGTTAGGTCGCGAAAAGGAAGGCATACCTGTGGATATAATCCATGTACTAGACGCTTGTATCGAAATCCCACAACTCGGAGTTGTTAGATCCCTAAACGTTCATGTCAGCGGCGCCATCGCTCTCTGGGAATACACTAGGCAACAACGTATTCAATAGTTCAAAGATCATCTATTTGTGAGTGATTCAAGAAACATTTCACACATTTGGTAAACAGATCAGTTTCCTAATTACAGTTCACTTCTTTGAATTTAATGATTCATCATCTTCTTTCCAAGTTGCTTGCCATTGCTTATCATATAATGTAGTCTCATCAAACAGCTTCTTAAGTTTGTCAACATCTTCGTTTTTGCGGATGAACAAAACACCAGCCACGGTCACGAACAAGAGTGTTTTACAGAAGAAATTTCCCATTTGATCAACAAGCCCTACTCCAGTAAGACTATCAACAAAGTAAGCCATAAAGAATCCTATCATTGCAGCACGACCTGTAACATTTTAAGTAAAGCAATCTTAGGGTTTGATGCTTGAGTTGCAAGATTGTGTGTGATTGATGAACTTTTAAGAGATTATGAAACCATTGAGAATTTCAGCTTCAGGTAAGTGATATCTCTTCATCCAAGCCCACCATGGTATAATTGATGTATCGAAGAGCACAGGTTCGTTGTTACTCGTCGTTTCTGGATTCTCTTCGAGCCATTTTCTTCTCTTAGCCTCTTCAAAAAACCATTAGCATAAACTTAACAAACATTCGAAGTAATTAGAGCAAAATCGAGGATCTAACCAGCAACGATTACGGAATCCCAATCGGTTTTTCCATTTTTCTCGAACTGTTTCAGATCCCAAGTTCCATTAATCCATCTCGCATCTTGGAATTTGATTAACGTCTCTGTCGTCTTCATCTCTTCACCATCATCGGTGGCGATTTCTTGTGTTGATGATGGAGTCTCTTTAACTATCACCGTTACAGGCTCAGAAGCTTCCACGACGACGGCGGGAGAGGTAATTCCGGTGTCAGAAGAGGAGGAAGCTCGAGTGACGGAGAGGAGAGAGAAGCGGTTGGTGGAGAGGAGAGAGAATGAGAATTTCGGGATGAAATTAGGATTGTGAAGAGACGAAGAAGAGATTTGCGGAGAGAAGGACGCCATTGTTATGGTTTCTTCAGTGTTTTTTTCCTCAGCTCACTCTCACTAGTTCTTTGTAAGATAAGAGAGATGGTCTGTTATCGTTGAAGAGGTAAACATGCATGTCGTTTGTTACTTTGAAATGGAGACTACGTAACGTTTTTTGTATTCCGTAGATTCGGATAAGAATCTGACTGTTTTTCATGGGCTCGTTTTAAAAGCCCATCCCAGCATTTTTGTAGTGTTCTGAGGTGTTCTACGTGGACAATGGTAGTTCTGGATAAACCAGGAATCGACGAGGGGATTATTGTCAAACAAGTTACGACTCACTTCACTAGATTTGATTAGTAACAGAGAATTTTAACAATTTGGTTATTTTTTTCCAAATTAAAAAAATTACTACTTTAACTTTTTAAATTAGGAAAATATATACTTTAAAAGTGATCTTTTTCATTTATTTGAATAATTTATTATTCACATGAATATATAACCGTTCACCATTTTCAAAAATAATTAATGAAAAACAACTAAATATAAAAACAAAAATTATTTTAGCAAATAATAAAGATAGCAGTAAATAATATCAGCACAAAATAGTGGACTACAAGTTTTGGTGATTAGTAGAGACGGTAGAGGATATGATATTATTTTTGATAAACCATATAAATTGTTTGGATATACATTATTAAACAATAGATATGGATATGGTACAGATATTAACCAAGAAAACCAATAA
>OVAV01002029.1:0-11911 GCA_900406375.1 Iberis amara
GTATTAAAGTGACAAATATTATACAGTTGGAGTATTTTTCGAGTTTTTTTCCAAGAGCTATTAGAGATTTGTAAAAAGAATTTGCATAAAACAGTAATAAGGTAATAAGGATGCCGTATATTGAGAATTAATTAGTAAAGTAATAAAGTCGTTTTTTTGTCATCTAAAAATATATAAATGAAAGTCGTTTTTTTATGAATTAATTAGTAAATTAATAAAGTCGTTAAACATAAACACGCAAATTATTTGAGAGAGAGAAAAAAAAAAAGCCAGCGAAGCGAAGGTTTTGATTTTGGAAACCTACACCAAACTCCTTTTCCTCTCAATTTTCAGTTTCATCTGAAATCGGAAACGGCGTCTGGTTAATGCCTGGAAATCACGGTGAGATTTCGGTGGTTGAACAAAACGGATGCGATAACGATAGCAAAAAGACAAGGAGGAGGAAGAGGAAGAAGAAGAAGAAGGATAAGGATGTAAAAGAGGTCGGGTCTGAAAACGGAGATCAATTGGTGATGCCCTCGACTTCGAAGACTAGGAAACAGTTTATACCCAAAATCAGAAAGAAATCCAAATCACCGAAACGATGTTCTTGTACTTCGTCGCGCAAAGGAGGTTGCTTTTGTGTGATGAGACCTCACAAAACTGGGGAATCTTCTTCTTGTTCTTCTTCTCCACCTTCTGATCCTAACGATGAAAGCTTCACTCATGAGATGCTGAGAGTTATGTTAGAGACTAATGATTTCTGCTCTATCGAAAGCAATCCACATCGGTAATTGGGGTTGGAGGGTGATTCTTGTTATAGATTTCAAATGTGTATAGATTTTTCTTTTGTGATCAATGCCTATTGAGTGTTTTATTTCTTATGTGTTTTAGACCAATGCTCTGTGCAGAGAATCGTTATCTATCATAAGCAAGCAATTGTGCAATGAATCTAATTCTTACTTCACATTGAGTTATGAGTTTTAATCTTTGACTAAGTTCAATTTGTAGATTTAGGTGATGGTCTTCTATTGAAATTTCGATGAATATTTGTTGGTCTCTCTTAACATCCAAATGGTAAGATGATAATCTAAGATAGACAGTGGGTCTCTTTGGAGGAAGATCATGTATTCAAGCCTTTAGTCTAAAGAGTAGTTAGTGAAGGTTGGATATATTCTAGGATGTCTGGATTGTTCTACAGTTTGGTTTGGTTAAGGATAAGAAGTTGAGAGTCTCTCAGTTAATCAAGTCTTTCTGGTTTCGGGTGAATCGAAGAAGAAAGCTTGAAGTTCTTATCGTATCGATAGTTAAGCAATGAATCTGTCGAAAGAACCTTCTTAAGAAGAAACAATTGAGCAGTGATATTGCTGAATGATCATGGTTGCTCGTTTTGCCTAGGTGTATACATACATATAATTGAAGCAAGTTTTGTTTGTTTTGTGATTTGGCTCCTTTGCTAGACAGGAGGAGGTTTCCTATGAGGTTTGTAATTGCATTTGGATCGTTCATTGCTCATCTTCCAGTGTTAAGTTGGCATTTACTCTCTGCAGGGACAGTGATACATAAACTACGTTATATCCTTACATAAGCTAGTCATAAGTCATAACCTTGCAAAATGATATATCAGAGTATTAGTTGGTTTACTTTTCTAATTCCTGAGATAGCAAACAATGCTCTAGTAGTAGCACATCAATCAAAATGTACATTTTGCGCTATGTAAAATGCCACAGTATTATTAATTTCAATTTATAACAAATAAATAAAATAATGTCAAGGTTGGTAATTTGTGGACTCAGAGCCAGAGCCTCTCTAAAACCTAACCCTAATAAGAGCTGAAACCCCCAATTGATAATACTTTTCTTCGCCGCCCATTCATTCTTCTAATCACTTCCCATAATCATCTCATCTGCGTTTCCCAGAGATCCATTGAAGATGGAAGGGATACATCTTTCTTTCCCACCGGAAACACCACCACTTTCAGTCATCGTTGCTCTATCTCTCTCTGCTTCTCCGGTGACTATTGACTCATCCACCGCTGCATCCACAGTCCCTATTTTTGCTTTCGCCGACGGGTACTGCGTCTGATTTCTTCTTTTTCTTCGTCTTCTTACTAACTTAAACCGATTTTTGGATTTAGGCGGAAATTGAGTGGGACTTCCGTTCTTCTTCGCTATGTTGGTCGATCGGCGACCACGCTTCCTGATTTCTACGGACGCGATGCTTTTGAATCTTCTCAGGTCTCCATTCTTGTATCAAACCTTTTTCCATCAAGCTTCTTAACACTTTCTCTTTCTTTCTTGTGGGTCATTTCATTATCAGATTGATGAGTGGGTAGATTACGCTCAAGTCTTCTCCTCTGGTTCAGAGTTTGAGAATGCTTGCAGTCGTGTCGATAAGTACCTCGAGAGTTGCACCTTTCTTGTTGGCCATTCTCTTTCCATTGCCGACGTTGCTATTTGGTCAGCTCTTGCTGGTATGAAAATTCTTTCTTTTTTATTAGCTATACTCTTTACTAATGCTTAACACATTGTTGCCTTGCAGGAAATGGTCAGAGATGGGAAAGTTTGAGGAAATCTAAAAAGTATCAGAGTTTAGTTAGATGGTTCAATTCCATATTAGACGAGTACAGTGAGTTCCTCAACAAAGTCTTGGCAACGTATGTTGTGAAGAAAGGTTCAGGGAAGGCTGTTGCTGCATCTAAGTCTAAAGACCAACAAGCTCTGAAAGTAGATGCCAAACCTGAAGTCGACTTGCCCGGTGCAGAAATGGGAAAGGTCCGACTCCGGTTTGCTCCAGAGCCAAGTGGTTATCTTCACATTGGGCATGCTAAGGCGGCTCTGATGAACAAGTATTTCGCTGAGCGCTACCAAGGGGAACTGATCTTGCGTTTTGATGATACTAATCCCGCTAAAGAAAGCAATGAGTTTGTTGATAATCTTGTCAAGGATGTTGGGACCTTAGGGATCAAGTATGAGAAAGTGACATACACTTCTGATTATTTTCCTGAGCTGATGAAAATGGCAGAAAAACTGATTCGTGAGGGTAAAGCATATGTTGATGACACACCGAGGGAACAGATGCAGAAAGAGAGGATGGATGGGATTGATTCAAAATGTAGGGATCATAGTGTTGATGTGAATTTGAAGCTATGGGAGGAGATGATTGCAGGAACTGAGAGAGGATTACAGTGCTGTGTCCGTGGGAAATTAGACATGCAAGACCCTAACAAAGCCATGCGAGATCCAGTTTATTACCGATGCAACCCTATGCCTCACCACCGTATTGGGGATAAGTACAAGATATATCCAACATATGACTTTGCTTGTCCATTTGTCGATTCCCTTGAAGGTATAACACATGCTCTTCGGTCTAGCGAGTATCATGACCGGAATGCTCAGTACTACAAAGTTCTAGAGGATATGGGAATGCGAAAAGTTCAAATTTATGAATTCAGCCGGTTAAATCTTGTTTACACACTTCTCAGTAAGCGCAAACTTCTATGGTTTGTTCAGCAGCGATTGGTTGATGGATGGGATGATGCACGCTTTCCGACAGTCCAAGGGATTGTTCGCAGAGGTTTGAAAATCGAGGCGCTAATTCAATTCATTCTCGAGCAGGGGGCTTCAAAGAATCTAAATCTGATGGAATGGGACAAAATCTGGTCAATTAATAAGAAGATAATTGATCCAGTGTGTCCTAGACATACGGCTGTGATTGAAGAGCAGTGTGTTCTGTTGACCTTAACGGATGGACCTGATGAGCCATTTGTCCGTCTAATACCAAAGCACAAGAAATTTGAAGGAGCTGGAGAAAAGGCGACCACTTTCACAAAGAACATTTGGATCGAGCAAGCTGATGCGAGTGCCATATCTGTTGATGAGGAAGTAACTTTGATGGATTGGGGAAACGCCATTGTTAAGGAAATCACAAAGGATGAGGAAGGTCGTGTCACTGCGTTATCTGGTGTTTTGAATCTCCAAGGATCTGTGAAGACTACTAAGCTAAAACTCACATGGCTTCCTAAAATTAATGAACTAGTCAAACTCACATTAACAGAATTTGATTACTTAATCACAAAGAAGAAGGTAAAACAATCGTTGGTGCGTTTCTACATTTGTTGTCTAATCTGGTCTATTAAAATCACTGAATTGGTTTTTTGGGGTGCAATGTAGCTGGAAGAAGATGATGAAGTTGCTGATTTTGTGAATCCTCACACGAAGAAGGAAACATGCGCACTTGGTGATTCAAATATGAGGAATCTGAATCGTGGAGATGTGATTCAGCTTGAGAGGAAAGGCTATTTCAGATGTGATGTGCCTTTTCTTAAACCGTCAAAGCCTATCGTCTTATTCTCCATTCCCGATGGAAAGCTAGCAGCTAAGTAATGAAACCAAGTTTCCCATTTTTATGCTCTTAAAGTTAACAAATTTTCTCGTTAAAGACAAATGAAACAGAGGTCGTTATATTTGAGTTTATCAGTTTATCTTCTTTGCAAAATGTTTAGAAGTTAGACAAAGAAAAAGATTATAATAATTCTCATTTCTTGGATGGGAATCTTGACTTGATCCTTTGAACCTGTTTGGGTTTGATGTGAAATGCTTCACTGAGAATGTTGTCGGGAAGAGCTCCAAAGAGAGAGGAGACGATGGATTGTGTTCCAGGCAATTGACTATCGAAAGCGGCAATTACAGAAGCAGGAGCCGATTTGGCAATGTTCTTCTGGAAATGGATAAGTCCTTTGGGAAATACGAAAACGTCTCCTTTGTTAATGTACTTTGATATGATTTTTCCGGCGGTTGTTATGAAGCCAACGTAAAGCTGACCCTCGAGGACGTAGATGATCTCGGATGCACGTGGGTGCATGTGCGGTGGGTTTAATCCGTTTGGGGCGTAGTCGATGCGAGACATGGAGATGCCTAGTGTGTTGAGTCCTGGTACCTTCTCTACGTTGCCTCCAGTCACGGCTGAGCCGGTTGTGGAGTTGGCGGCCGCAGCGACGGCGGCTGAGGCTAGCCCTTGAAAGTAGAAGTCTTCCGGTGTTACTTGTGTTGAGTCCTTGCAAGTGTATCCGTTGACTTTGACCGCTTCATAAATTCACAAGTAAAAAAAATTAATTTAACGCTTTTACAAAATTCAGATAAATTTTAAGTAAAAAAAAACAAACAAACAGAGAGTTCTAGTAACTTCAGATTTATGTATATTTGCTTTGATAGGGTTGAAAACGAATATAAAATAATATAATCAAAATTATGTATACTATTGAAAAAGAATGTATACATGTTTCCACCAATCTTGGTATATTTCGGGGAAACTCTTGAACAAAATATTACTAGAGTATGAAAACATATCAGTCAATTGGTGTCAAGAACATATTTCTAGATATATAAGAAATACTATGAAATGTTAAAAGAAAGGTTTGACTTGTGTATTTTTTTCGTCAACAATGAACAAAGAAAGTGATGAAAGAGAAGTATTTTGATACCATTGGAGAAATCAGCGACACAAACATCTTGAAGCATGTTAGATTCTGCGATGGTCACGGTTGCAACCAACATGGTGATGACGACAACAACAACAAGATGGGTCGCTATAGACGCCATTTTTCTTGTTGTTGTTGGTGTAGTTTACCTTGTTGGTCTTAATGAATTTATAATTAAAAATTAAAAAACGAATGGCCAAGCTTTAAAATTTGGTGTTGTTATAAATAAGCGAGAGGATTTTCAACGTTTATTATTAGGCCAACTGTTATAAGGTGGAACAAGCGTCTTTAGTTCTTAATTTAGTCAAATGAAAGATCGATTGTTATTGATAAGGTTGTTTCTGGAAGAATTTAGCTATTAGGCTATCCTTAGTAAACTACAAATCACCAAACCAAAAATAAAGTGCATGAATAAATAAGTAGAAAATGGAAATTGGCTGGTCTGTTCATTATAACTCAGTATGTTTTGTTTTGGTCAAACGAAATCAAAACTCATCACTGTAATTATATAACCGAGGCAGAAGATCTGTCGAATCATGGTCTAGTTTCTATAAGTATAATTTTTTGACCGACCCAAACTAAACTGGAATATGATAAAATCGAAAAGAGATATGGTCTGCAATACTGCATAACATATATATCTTCTCTAATATATTAAAGTTTTTCCAAATTCAAGCATTGTGAACCTATCACTTAGTGAGTCTTTCAAATTTGTATATTTATTTTCGTTTACAAAATTATTATCAATTATCTTATCTAATAAAGTAAGCTTTTCCAAACACAAGTTTGAGAATTGACGTGGTTAGCCTTTTCAAACATGTATATTTACTTTCACATCCAAAATCACTATCACTTATTCTAATTACATCATACTAAAAGTATTCAAGATACATATTTTTCCATAACTGTTTAATGAAAATCAAATTATATTATAATAAGGTAAATTGTTTTTTTTTGTTATGTTAATTGCTCAATAACACAAACAACATATCTTCTCTAATAAGTAAGGGTTTTTCATACTCAAACATTGAATAGCTATCACTTGGTGAGCCTTTTCAAACTTGTATATTTATTTACATATACAAAACTACTATCACGTATCTTATCTAACAAAGTAAGGTTTCCCCAAACACAAACATTGAAAACTGACTAATCCGTTCAAACTTGTATATTTACTTTCACATCCAAAACTACTATCACTTACCTTAAATGTATCATACTAAAAATATCCAATATACATCTTTTAAAATTAAATATGAAAATCATATTATATTATATTAAGATGCAATGTCTTTTTTGTTGTTGTAATTTTAATTGCTAACTATATATTAACAAAAATCCTCTTACGAGCATCATGAAAAATTTGAAGAAGCTCCACATTTCTACCTCCATTATGTAGTCTGATTGTGAGTAACTTGTTTCTTACTTATCATTTCGAAGTTCATGATAAGCAAAGCAGAAGATACAGAAACGTGACAGTGGCGTCTTCGATTTCTCTAGCCAGATATTGCAAACATCACTTTGGAAAAATAATCAACTAAATAAAAACAATTTTTTTCCAAGCAACACATGAGATTTTCCCTAGTAAAGATATGCGTAACAAATATGGATTAACCAGAGACCATTTCTAACAGTGGAGATGAAGAAGATAAGTTTGTAGACCAACAATGCAAAAAAAAAAAAAAACATAACCACATATGAATTTGAAGGCCAAAAATGCATTCTTCTACATAAGTTTCAAGGTTCATGGCGATTCAAGTGGTACACTTGTGGAGTACCAAGCAGTCCGGAAGGAAAACTTAGGATGGGTTGCTTGGATAAATTTGGCTTGAAGCTAACTGTTTGGCCTACAAATCCAGTTGAATGCACATAAATGTATTCAAGGCTATGATATGTCTATCAGTTTAATTTTTTCAAGTGCAGTGATATAACATGTTAGCACTTTGTCTTGATGGACAAGCAATAGTGTTATACGTTATCTATAAACTGAGACTTCTTTTATGTTATATTGTGAAACAAAAAAATGATTAAAATAACATATTGGTGTATGTTAAGAATTTGATTAAAAAAACTCTTGAGAAACTACAATTATGTTTAATTGTTTTGATAATGTATACTTTGTTAAACAAACTGATAATTACTTATGGATTGTAGAAGATGCAAAGTATAATGTTGTACTTTCTGCAATCAATGTTAAGGTAAACATTGTATAAGTATAAATTTCTTACACAAAAGACACTCTCAAAACAATAGATTTGTTTTGGAAAATAAAATACATAGAACAACTTCCTTGGTTGTCTAAAATAAAGATAAGTCTTTTTTCCTTCCTATGATCCTTCAACTATCACAATATCGAGAGACACTCTAATAAAATATTTACCAACCACTGATTTTCCATGAGAAGATTTTACCAATGTTATTGTCTCTCCATTATCTTCTTCAACTCCATAAACAGTGCATAAGAACTTTCAAACTAAGATTCTAGGGTCATAGGCCTACGATACATGCCTTAGAAAATAAATAGAACACACATATAAGAAAAGTCTGCTTTATACTTTTTTCAATTTGAATAACTAATAAAGTTATAACAAATTATATTTTTTTTTGTTATTTACATTTTTGATATTGTGATAATCTGGTGTAAAGATAGATATTGATGCTCTAATAAGATGAAATTGAAGGTGATAAAACATTTTTTATGTGGAAGAAATTATACGAATATGGGGATTCTTTGACAGACTATATGACGATGGTTTTCTACAACCAACGTACTTCTCGTGTGATGTCAATGGTATACTTGCATCCTTTACGAACTCGAAACCCTTAACCATTGAGTAGGTTGCCAATCCCTTAGCTTGGTTGATAAGTCCACCAAATATTGAGCATAGTTGTCGGTATATATTATATCATATTGATTACCTTAGTAGCTTGTAAATCTCTTATTTGGGTTAATATAGTTGTGCAAATATTGTGCAGAATAGTTGGTGTATTTGTATCATGTTTAAGGATGTATCTTGTTTCACTTATCAACTCATTGACAACAATAACCCAATAAGTCAATTGAAATATTAAAAAAATAAAAGGAAAACTAGTCAATTGAAAAGATTATAAGACAATATCTTTAGTTTCTTATCCTATCCATAGATGTTTTCTAGTTAAATTCTTTCAAAGATATACATATAACTAAAACATTGTCTAATAAAACATAACAGTAACGAGTTAATAGATTATATATATTGTGACATAAAAATGATTAAAATAACATATTGGCCAAGTTGTATGTTAAGAATTTGATAAAAAACCTTGAGAAACTATAATTTTGATTTAATGTTTTGATAAAAGATTCCATGTAGATATGCAAAATATAGATAAACAAAATTCACCAAATGCATCCAATCAAAAACACAAACTTGTTAACTGCTTCGGAGTCAAACACAATGATACAAAAATTTCATGAGCTCAAGACTTGAGATAGAAAGAACGGAACCAGAAATCCAACAAGCAAAACCCTAAAAGCAACCTTCTTAGATGTGTAAAACTACGATGAGGCTCGTTTTCCTCCAATGGTATTTTAATGATCACTACATCTAGAGACGCTTTAAAATAACTTTTATCTCCTACTAATTCGCCATGAGAAGATTTTACCAATGCTATTGTCAATCATATGAGAATTTTTAATATGAGAGTCTAGGTTCATAAGTCCACGATAGATGCCCTATAATAAATATAGAACACACATATGATAACAGTCATGTCTCACACGTTTTTTATAGTGGCATCATTAACCAAAAACAAAAATAATAATTTTCATTTTAATACATTCATTCTTTTGCTTTTTTTTTTTTCCTCCCTCTAATCATCCAACATTACTCTCTAAGAAAATCAACCAAGCTCTACATGTTAAATAAGTTGTCTAGTATTGTGCTTTTACAATTTCGTAAACATATTTGCTTTGTGATATATTCAATTTATGATGAGCTCTCAATTTTTTTGTACAAATTATTTTCCTTTCTAATTTCATCTTTTAACAAAATTAGTTTTTAATACGAACATAATCAAAATAATGCAAATAATGTAAACTTATAAACATTCATATTTCTCTTCATAAGAACATAACTTCAACACCTATTTTTGTCAAACAAACATAATCATAGAAATTCACATAAATATAGACTCATATAGGACCTTATTTCTCATCAATAAAATGAAAACACCAACACTTATTTTTCTCTACAATAACATGATCAAAGCGATGCACATCATGTAGACTCATAAACAAACTTATTTCTCACCATAAGGCCAAAAATTCAATGCCTACAACTCCACATTCTTTGCATCTCAAATTCACCTAATCAAAATTATGAAGAAACAAGTACACATCTAATTACCTCACAGATTGACCACTGTCAAAGATGATAAATCATGAGATTAAACAAGTATTTTCACTTGAAACTTTTCATTTTCATTTTTAATTCCTTTCTCCATTTTTCCTAAACTGTAAGAAAGTAAACCACAAGATAATTTTTTTTTTTTTACTTTTCTCTTATAAGGGCAACAAAAAAAAAATCAAAATACAAGTTAGAAATAAAGCATTTAATTTGTTTTCAGTGACTTAGTAAGTGATATTCTTGTATAAACACTAAAATATTTAGAGAGATTAACAAATTTGTTTGATTTTTTTTTCTTCTAAGTTTCTCTAAATTTATCTGAATTTTCTCTTCAACTTATACATTTTTATGTTGCTTTTCATATTTTATTTTATTCAATCATATCGATTTCTCGAATGTATGCGATATTTGTCCTAACAACCAACTTGAAAATGAGGTTTATTTTGAGTGCATCTCCAAATTTTAATCTAGTTATTTGTGAAAATTCATATGCATGTTTATAATAATATCATACAACAAATCATTTAACAATTTATTATGATTTTATTTCGTGTTCAACTGTTTTCAAAAAGTAGAATCTGAAAATATTTATGTGGTCAACATTGTAGTATTTCCCAAGTTTAACCAAAAGAAACGAGAGTTTTAATATATATTATTTATCTGATAATGGATCTATGATATATAACAACCATTTGATATACAACATATGGATTAAACATTTATTACCATTTGATATTTTATCCAACTATTTGAGAAGTTGAGAATTAGAATTGTAAATTGGCTAACATTATAATAATTTTATAGATGTTTAAAAGTGCGTTTCTTCAACTTTCTTAAGTATAATATCCAACTATATTGTATTAGATATAAGTAGTTACATATTCGTTTGGTTTTAAAAGAATTTGGACAACTAGTATCTCTATATTAATTAGAGGGATTCTTAAAAATACCACAAAAATTAGGTATTTTCCAAAAATAGCACACACTTCCAAAAGTTCCAAAAGTACCACAATTTTTTTTCCAAGAATACCACAAAAATATTTTTGATCCAAAAATACCACAAATTTAAAATAGCTTTAAAATATATAAATTAAATCCTAAAACTCCAAAACCAAACCTAACCCCATTCAAAACTAAACCCTAAACTCTATTTAGTGAACCCAAAACCAAAATTTTAAATTATAAACCCTTAAAATTCTTTTTTATATATTTGTGGTATTTTTGGAATATTTGAGAGTGTGTGGTATTTTTGAAATTTGAACTTCTTTTCATGGTATTTGAACGAATTCCTCTATTAATAATTAAGGAGTCATTTTAAAAAGTAAAATTTAGTTGATGTGGTATATTACAAAAATTATCAATCAATATTTTCTTAAATATTTGAATTCATTAATAGAAATTTAGTCAAAGACTCTCTTAAAATATTCCATCCGGTTTATTTTAGATCTTCAAGTAATCCGATTTAAAAATTACTAATTTTTAAAAGACATTGAAAATTTGTTATAAAGGCCTAAAAAGACCCATAACTCTATATTAATATTTAAGAAATCATTTTAAATGACAAGCTTCAACTAATAGTAAATTACATATATACATATGCCATTAAAAAATATTTACTGTAATATTTTTAATTTCCTATTAAGAATAAAAGTGAATTATCTAATTTTACCATATCATAACAAAAATATGGATCTTATTGATATGATCCATCAACGATTTTTTTTTTTAAAAGAAACACCTAACATAAACATTGAATGATATATATTTGTAACATGTTCATAAGGTATAGATTTACATGATCATAGATCATATTGTTATAATTGCCTATGAAATTTATTACAAAATTTCAAATCATTCCAAAATTGTTGAGAAAAAAACCAATGATATAAAATAATATAATAGAACCACAATTTAAAATCTTCAATTATCTATAAAAGTGATATAATATATCAATTCAAATTTAAAAACATCTATATAATATGTTAAGTGAATAAGACTTTTTTCTATTAAAATGTTTTTGAAGAAATGTATATCATAATATTTTAATATATTTGTTGTATATATA
>OVAV01002031.1:0-11908 GCA_900406375.1 Iberis amara
AGAATAATATTTTTATTTAAATTATTATTAAAAGATATTTTTATTAATTTTCTCTTGAACTCTTTTATATGTAATAAATATACAAAATGTAAGTTAATTTAGTCATTAAGTATTAAAATTTAATGCAATTTAATTTTTTGGTGATGATGTGGACACCTTANTAGATTTAAGATATAATAGTTTATAAAAACGACCATACATGGTGACAAAAAAATGACCATACATAAGTATATAAGTATACTAATCGTGTTTAACATTTATATAACTGAAGTTAACATACAATAAAATTATAATTTTTAAAAAATTCAAGTATTAAAATTGTAATCACAGTAAATTCGAGTATTAAAAATAACCATGAAAAATTTAATTATTTGTATATGAAAATGGTAATCAAAACAATTTGTATATTTTTGGCAAATTTTATAAAATGTGAGTATTTTGGGAGTATTTATAACATAAATATTGATTTTTCATCCCCATCCTTTGTAGATTAGTGGTTAAGTCTCTAATGCATTAATGCGACACCTAAAGTTATTAGGTTTAAATCCGTTTGAAGATAGTTTGACATTGTTGTTGTTGTAAATTTGTAGAAAAACGGGAAGAAACCTAAAAATACTCAAACTTTATAAAATTTGCCACTTTAATACACGAATTATTTTAATTTTTATTTTAATACATCAATTTGTTGTGGTTATCATGTAAATACATAAAATTTTTGAAATCGCAATTTACGAAATGGAAGCTAATGAATGTTAATCATATTTACACAACTTTTATGTTTTTGAATAAGACATAAACTATTATACATGAATAAAAAGTTTTTATAATTAAATATTTGTATTTTAAATATATTTTCACATTAGTAAAATTGTTATACCACATTTTACAAAGTGTGAAATAATTATTACTAGAAATTTAAATAGATGGAAGAATTTCACTAATACTATTTCCTTGATTTTACTTTTGAAAATATTATCATTCTTTATAACACACTTTCTCATTAGTTTTTGAAAATTTATGCTCAACTTAATTTTGAAAGAATTTTAGCGACAAAATAACATTTTATATATGAGTCGAACAAAAGAGATAAAAAATTAAAGAGAAACATATCCTTAGACAAATATTTTTTGAACATATATTCAAAATTTGATGTTGATATTACAAACGGTAAACTAATGGTAAAAATGGTATGTTAAAATTCTTTTAATTATTTTTATTTTTTACATAAATATAATATAAATATATATATTAGTAGTTATTTCAACATTTTTAAACTTTGTTACAATAATTCTTTTTCTTGTCACGGTTACAAATGTATTTTAAAATGTATGTATTAAATTATACTAATTTATTAATTTATGTATTAAATTGAAGAATCTTAATAATTTATGTATTATTCGAACAATCGAAAAAGTTTTATAAATATTGTTAACATATGTTAGGTTTCGTCCGTCAAGTACAATTGTGATTCAAAAAAATTTAAAAATTAAAACGATAGTTATAATAAATTATTGTATTAAAATGGAGATTAATATATTTCAAATGTTAAAATGATAAATTTTTATAATGTAAAAGCACTTTTAGGGTTTTTTTCAAAATAAAACATGATTTTCTTAATATGAGATAATATTTATTAATGGGTTGACATCACTACACCCCCAAATTATATATATTCAATTTTTCTCCCCTAAACTTGTTAGAGTTTCACACCCGAACTTATATTACTTATTACCAGTGTTTTTAAAACCGGACCGGACCGGGGGTTGAACCGCGAACCGGAGGTTTACCCAGTTGATTCAACCCCGGTTCAATAAGTTTTTTTTAATATAATGTTTTTTATATAAATAATGAATGAAAATACATTTAAACATTTTATGCTTTTTTGTGACATATATTAGGTAAGTGTATAAATTTATAATAAGTTAAACATTTAGATTTTTGTAAATGTATAATATATGAAACCAAAATTTAACATTTCATGCTTCTTTTGTTACATATATAGTATGTTTTTCACTATTATTAATTTATAATCTATCTATTTTTTTTATTTGTATGGATTAAATTAGCAAAATTTTATTTTATTGCTAATTCTATATATAAATCTAATTTTAATAAAATAATTAAACTCGGTCGAACCACATTGACCCACGACCCGAAAATTTTTCCGGTTCGGTTGCCGGTCCGGTTTTAAAAACATTGCTTATTACCCTACCCCTCAACTAACCGATCTCATCATAATCCCACATATGCGATTAAAAACTAAAAACGCAGTTAAAAATCGCGTTAGAATTAAATCATCCCAAAACAAAATCCGATTTTGATCTCATTAAAGCTAATCCAAAATTAAAAAAAATAATAATAAGAAGATTTTTTTCTGGAGTTAGAGTTCTTCATGAAATAATTTTGGTGATAAGCTATCTAAAACACCAAGGTACATCATTAAAGAAATTTATTGAGTAATCAAAGAAAAATTACATGGCCACATCTTACAATGTCAGAGTTTCTGCTACTTCTTCTTACTAACGTCAAAATCATCACAACGAAGAAAATTATCTTTGTTTGATTTATTTGAAAATAGAAATCTCTAACTAGATAAGTGATTCTACTACGAAGAATTAAAACCACTATACATAACTAGTGAAATTAAAATTCATAAGTTATCTAAGATAAAATTATGGAAAAGACATTGAAAATCATGGATTCAACCAAGACCTAAATCTCAATTCGATTTTAGAAAAAACTCTCCCAATTTTCTTTTTCTTTTTTTAATACTTTCAGATTAGTTTTAATAAATTAAAATCGGGTTGGTTTTGGGATGGTTTAATTCTAACCCGATTTTTAACCGCGTTTTTAATTTTTAATTGCAGATATGGGATTATGATGAAATCGATTAGTTGAGGAAGTTGGACAATGAGTAATCTAAATTTGGGTGTGAAACTAAAGAACTAACACGTTTAAAGAAAAAAAGTTGAGTGTATATAGTTTAGATGGTATAATAATGTCAACTTTTTATTAATTAATTTTTAAAAGTTAAAAAATAAAATAAATTAGTGAAAGTGGGTACGTCAGTAGAATATCTTGAAAGATACGACACGTATCCTCTGTTCTAGACAAGCAGTCATGTGGCTTTTACACGTTCATCGTAACTTGTTATTTACCCATTTATATTATTACACGTGTTCACCAAACCATATTGGTGATCTCTGGTTCCACGAATCCTCAGTCAAATATCACCCCAATGTCAAGAGAAGGCATGCAAGTTTGTGCCATTTTGAACCAATACGTTGTCTTTTCTACCCAATAACTTAAACCAGATCCACATTTTGTGCATCGAACCAAACTTAAATAACAAAATATATCTAAAAAATGGATAAAAATTATATAAAATATTAGGTTTATTGGTCCTTTTAAAGAACCACAATTTATTTTTAACATTTTGTCCGGTTAAATCTTCGACTAAGGAACTTTAGTCTAGTGGTTGAAGCACTTCAAAATATGTTTAAAGTCACTAGTTCAAATTACGCTTTAATAAATATTATTAAACACAAACCCAAAATTAGTATTAAGGAGGATTAGAACCAAGGAGATGATGTTGTTTTTAAGTTGTAAACAAAAGCAAAATGTTGAAATGTATGAAAGAATAGTCTCTTTGTTTTCTTGTTTCAGGAGGATAAAAAACACAATCCCCTTTTAAGAACCAATACAAGAAACTTGTAAAAGAAAAATGAAGAAGTTACAAATACAATTACACAATTCCAATACATCTAGAAATAGGACAGAACAAAAAAGTCCATCTTCACCAGAGTAACTTCTTCCTCATGGTTCCCTTTTTGGCCACAACACTATTATAGTATCCTCACCCCCCAATAACCAAAATTAAAGAAGTTTCTATTTACATGGCTATGCTTGCTTTTCTTCGGTTCATTCAAAACCAAACCTTGTTGATTGCTCAGGTTCTGTTTTCTACAAGGGAAATGAAACGCACCAGGAGGTTGATTGCCCACCAAACCAAATTGATAGTTTGTCATTTGTGTTCTACTTACTTGATTCACACGCTTTGTTGTAGAGCTCTAGTGTATCTACATGAGAAGGATCAATACACAATGCTGCTTCACAATCTTTGATACAAGCTACTCCTTCTCCCATGGAATCATAGAATGCTGCTCGTAGATGTAACAGTTGTAGATCTGGTCTAAAGGATATCACCTTCGAAAGCTCGTCTATTGCTTCATTTTCTTTGTGGTCATCCATAAGAACTACAACCAAGAATTCAAAATTACTCGACTCTTAAGTCTTAACTAACTGAAAACAAACTATGTATCATTGGCGTTACCTGCCGCTCTGTATCTGTAAGGATAGGTTCGGAGAGGGTCTAGTTGTGTTGCTAAGCTAAGGTCATTCTGTGCCATCTCTCGGTCACAATATTCAGATCTCTTCTCATACGCTGATGCATTGTTCTGAGCCTTCTCTATTAGCTTTGTCATCTCATCATAAGCAGCTTTCCGTTGGTTTTTCAAATGATAAACACGAGCTAGACCTTGGTGAGCTCGTGTGTGTTTTATATTGAGTGCGTTTGTATAGCAATCAGCTGCAAGATCTAGCTTATCACAATCCACATATACACTCCCTTGGTTGTTCAAAGCCTGCAAACAAAGTCCAAAATTCTTAACTTGGATTCTAAAACTATGGCACTTTGTGTTCAAACTTGTTTACTTACTTGTCCTTTGCGGAGACCATCTGAAGGACATCGAAGTGCCTCATCAAGAAGCTCAAGAACGTAATTTGAAGACTCATGATCAAGCGTAGAGTCTGCAAGAGCATAAGCTTTCAGGAAATACGCTTCGAAAGATCTTTGAATAGAAATAGAGTCCTCTGCTTTAGCTAGAGCCTCCTCACGGTGACCTGTATCATACAATATCCATCCTTCATACACAAGTCTCTCATGCATCGACTTTGAATGGTTTCGCGCCAATCTTAGACTACGCATTGCTGCCTTTTGACAATTCAGCCTGTCAGTAAAATTCAGTTAGGATCTGACACAAAATTGTTATAAAGAAAGAGCACAAGAGAGGATAATACCGTAGCAGAAGAAGAGATTGTCGAAACCGTAAAAGACTCTTCCCTGGATCATTTGCAAGCATATGATGAACAACTGCTAAAGATCCAATATCATCCACAGAAGACCACCGATCGTAAAGCTGCATCCAACAATCCGCTTGGCTCCATTGTTGAGCTAGCGGACGAAGCAGTTCCACCATATGATCACCATTGATTTTCCCATTAAACATCATAAAATTCGGCTCCAATGTCAAAAGCGCTCGAATATCTTTCAAAGCATTCTCATAATCCTCCATACCTATAGAAATCCATGCTCTCATCTCTAGACAGTCAGGAGAAGCTTTAAATCCAAGAATCTTGTTCAGTTCCGAGATTGCAGCTCCAAACTGATTCTCTTCCACTAATGCTACTGCTCTGAATTTGTAAGGGAATGTCAAAGTCGGATCTAACTCAGTAGCTGTATCTAAATCAAGCAGCTTTTCTTTACCATTACAATACAAGGACCTCTCTTGGTACATCCACCCAGTAGCTTTGAAATCCGAGATCAACGAATTGATTATCTTATAAGCTGAGTATCTATGATCACGCTTGAATTTAGATCTAGCAACTCCCACAAGGGAGTAAAGATGGCCAGCTTCAACCGCTGTGTTAAACCATCTCTGAGCATCCTTATACTCTTTCCTCTCCAACATCACCACACCTAATTGATGGTAGGCAAGCTGTTTCTCCCAGTTCTCCACCGCGCATTCAACCAAACGTTCTAAAAGCATTACAGTTGTGTTAGACTTCATATCATCTTCCATTGCGATCTGGCTTAAGAAGAAGTATAATGTAAAAGAAGCATGGCCGAGATTCGACAATCTTTCCCGTCCCTCGAAGATCTTTATAACGTTTGGATTATGCATAGAGTTTGGTAACTCCCTGAGAATAACCTGAAGACAAGCTGCTACAAGAAGGTATGCAGACTCTTCTAATCCATACTCTATCAACAACATTGCCTCATCTAGACTAATAACAAGATGTGCTAAATGCGAATCGCAAGCTGATTTCAATTCATCGCAGCAGAACCGATTCGATAGCTTGAGAAGCTCCAAGACAATATTAGGAGTGAAATTATCTAACCTGTGTGTTCTGCTGAATATCTCTGCAGCTTTCATACCTTCAATGGAGATTCCATTGTTTGTGAAATTGATCGTTGTTCGTTTCATTTCTCTAAATCCTCCATATAACATTACCTTGAAAGGTCTAGATAAAGAAGCGATTTTGTACCTTACACAATGAACTTCTTCGTCACCGATACAGAAGGACATATCGTAGTCTTCTTCCTCAGAAGTTGAACATTCAGGAACATTATCATCATTGTTTATTTCTGATCTGGAAGCTTCGGAGCAGAGACATGGATTGTAGACTGATTCCGGGTCATACCCGGAAACAAGAGTCGCCTTAGGGCATTCCAAGTTTCTGCCGGAGCAATCCATTGAGGTTGTTCCGATTAGCTCGTCTTCTCTCCTCTCGAATCGGAGCCATGATGCTAAGACGACTTTTGCGTGAACGTCGACGGCGTGTTGCCTAGAAGATCGGAGACTCCGTCGGAACAGTTTTAGATCAGATAAGCCTCGGAATATGGCGCATTGTTCTAAATAAGCCCTAGATTTCTCGAATTGGGAGCAATTTTCGATCCGACGATAAATTACAGCCATCTTTTCGATTAAATCAACGAATTTAAGACAAGGATCGATTTGAGGTTCAAGCAGATCCGTAACAGGGAGTCCACAGGGAAGGAGGGACTCAAGAGAAACGACGGTGGTTGATTGATTCGGCGGCGGATATGTCTTGCTTGATTTGGATCGAGACGAATTAACACGGAGATGATCTTGAAGGTTCTGAAGGAACTTGTCGCCGACTCCGGTGCCGCCACCGCTGTTGTTACCTGGTGGAGGAGGAGCTGATGGATTAAGAGCATAAACTTGCGTCCCTTTACAACCTTCAACAAGCTTCAAACTTCTCATAGTTGTGAATAGATGATTATGCTGCATCTTCAATCAAACAACACCCCAAAACAAAAATTCAAAATTCATATCCAAAAAATTAAAAAATCAAGATTAGCAATCTCGTCGTCACCTTAAACAATCCCGGAAACTTGAAGAGTAGATCACGTAACCTCAAGCCCCTTAATCTCTTATCCAAAAAAACAAATCAAACATTTTTCCTCTCTTTTATAATATATTTGAATACAATTTTCGTTTCTCACGTAAACTTAACGAAGCTTGCTAGCTTCTTCTTCTTCTTGGAAATCGTGTATAAGAAGTGTAAGTTTCATCGAGCAGGTTTTGTTTCCTACTAATTTATGAATCCTGCCGTAATAATAGAGAGATGTAATTGGAAGAAGAATCTTCCTCCTGCTTATGGATTGGCTCTGGCTCGCTCTCTTCTCTCTGTTTTGGTTTATTGTTTGTTTCTGTTTATTTACTCTTTGTGTATAATAATAATGTAAAACTACTTAAACTTTATGTATGTTTGTGGGCATCTTCATTCGTCTTCTTTTTGTTTGCTTTTAATTGTCCTCTTGTTAGCTTTGTGAAAGTAATTTGATTAGTTTATTTAATAATTTTTTAATTTGTAAAATGTATTTTTTATCTTTTTGAGAAATTGTGCACAAAATATATTTTTCAGTATGATCATAAGTTTCACTTATTATTTTTGTAAGAGATTCACATGAAAAAAATTAAAGAGGAATGAAGAAAAAAAATGAAAAAAGAGATGAGAAATGGTGGAGGAATAGTTGAGGAAGTAGTGTCAGAATGTTTTTATGGATGCGGGTGTAATATTGATTCGAAAATGTTACAGCTTACATGATGTAAAGAAAATTGCAGGTAATATAAGAGAATCAAAAACCTAATGCATAGATTTTTTCATGATACAATAACTATACGAATTCAATTTTAATCCAGTTTTTTTTTTTTTTTGTAAATGATAACTCGTAAACAAAGTGTGATATTTTTGTAAATGGCAAATTTCCTAATGTATAAAAGACTTGTAGTATTAACGGTTTCGAAATAGCACGCTTCAAAGCATGGCCGATCCTGAAATTATAAGAGCTTAAAAAAAAAAAAAAAATTAGACTAATATTTCATGTATTTGTTATTTGAGTCAATATTTTTTTATAAAAGATTTAGAGGCTTATAAAATATGAAAAACTATATAAAATAAAATTAAAAAATTAGGAGCTTGAGGCCAATGTCTCACTGACCTTGCTCCAAAGTTTACAAAGCCAAAGAATACACCGCTAAAAAAGCTATCCAAATATCATCATCACATAAACACCAAAACTGAAATGAACCTAAAATAAAATGTCGAATATTAAAAAGAAAATTCCAGCCAAAATCTTTGTCCTGAATCAAAATTTATATATAACCGAAAAAAGATGCAAAGTCCAATAAGGGAATTAATCTACAAAGATGCAGAGAAATAGTACATGGAGTAAGAGATTGCATGGACCAAACCTACTCTATCACCGTCAAAATCAAATTTGGAAAACTGAGATTCAAAAAGGTCCCGAAAAAATCTAATTGATACGTATTCTCATATCTATATTCGCAAGAAGAAAATAAGTAAGGAGAAGAATGAGCTGGAAAATGAGGTAGACAAAAGGAAGTAAAGTCTCTAATCAACAAAGAGGTTTTACTTTAGGAAAAAGAGAAACCGCATATAAATAGTGGCTCTTCGAGTAGTAGTTACTTTTCATGTTTATTTTAGTTGTTTGTGGACTCAAACGTTATGAATTTGAGAGCTCATTGATCACTATGAGATTTTTGGTGTTTTTGTGAATGTAATCGTTTGTGGCTAGTGAAAGACTTCAAAACGATTAGCTCATTGTAAGTATCAATTTAATATCAAGAAGAAAGTTTGCATCTTTATCCTGTTTGTTTAAAGTGGAGACCTTTATTCCTTATTTGGCAAGATTTGTGTTTTACTTTGTTACATCATACTCAAACCTTAACCTAACTCACAACCCCTAAAACCATCACACCAACAAACCACATATTTGAAATCGAGTAGCAAGGTCACATCAAGAGGAGATTAAGAGGCTGGAAGTCAGCAAGGCCACGCCGAATCTAGCATAAAGCAAAAGGATAAGCAGAGTAGACTTGCAAAGGAGAAAGAGAATACCAAAGCTAGAAAGCGAGAGCGACAATAGCAGTCACCGACAACCACAATCCTACGTTTCTCACATTCGATTAGAAAAAATTCAAACACTTCCTATTTCCATCCCGAGACGCAAAAACTAAATGGAATTAAAAAAAAACTGAAACAAACGAAAATAAGAGATAGAAAAAAGATCGGCGGCATTAAAAAAGTCATTGACTGCTGATCGGAATTCGCGTATAAGACAAAGATGACATTACAAAATTTAAAAAGTTAATAAAATGTAATTATTACATAAATATACAAAATATTTTAACCAAAATTAGTTATTTAGTTATATTAGGTTAGTGGTTATCTCCCTCATTTCTTATTTCTTTTTTATAGCTTTCATCTAGTTGATAGATTTTAAAATCTTGAAAAAAGCCACCATAAATCTGTCAGAATCTTCCATTAAAAATGTTTCTGCAGAGATTCTTTGCTATAGTTTATGTTTTTAAAGACTCATTACCCCCAAATTATAATTTTCCCCAAAACCAAATTATGTTACTGGTGTAGAATGCAAGAAATGATCATAGAGCATTTAATTAACATATTTTCGGACAGAACATAATAAATGGCGAGGGAAAAAAATAATACGATACGTGCTGTTAGATAGCCGGCAAATAGCTTATGACACCCACATTGAGCGGCGAAGTCATGTCAACACGTTTTACTGTAAATTGTTATATAGATTTGCTTAAGGAAGTAATCGTAATTAAATCTGTGTTAAGCTATGATTAGGTCTGATATTGCTGGTGATTAGTTTGTATGATGGCATAAGATTATTATATGAATAATATACTTCATTGGAACATAATTGAGAATGAAACATAAGGTCATGTGGGTGAGACAGCTAAGAATGTTCGTTTGGGTAAAGAAGGAGTTTTATCCAAAAGCAAGCACGGATCGTACATTACCTCCATAATCACTTGTCTGTTTCTTCTCTATGTCCTACCTCTATTTCACTGTCCTCTTCTTGTTTTTTTTTTAGTTTCGACTATATTCCCAATATATAAAAGCATACGAGTCTATAATTTTCAATTGTACAAATTTAGAATGAATTTGATGTACATGAGTCATTATCAGTCATACTCATACCTGTATGCCCGATTTTTGGTTCTATTCATGTGCCTTTCATCGACATATCTTTTAGGTAAATACTGTCTTTTTCTCTTTGTATATTTCTTAGAGCATGATTCAAATTAATTATAGTTGATTTAGTTTTCATATCTACGTTGGCGATTTCTGATGTCTGAATTTGTTTGGTTCACAATCACATCCATTGTTTTTTGTTTGTTCAAAAACATATATGAGAAAAGCATATAGCTGTTGTGATATTTTATGCTAGGTAGCAATTTTTAAACCTAATAAGTTATCAAATAAAACTAAATCATTGTTGTCATCCTAATGAGGTTTGTTTTTAAATAAACTAGATTTAACTCCTGCACATATGCGTGAGCTTTTTATACGTATAATTCATGCATAAAAATTAGTTTTAGACATTAAATTATTTTGTCTTGTATTATTCCTTTTATTATAGCTAATCTCTAATATTTTTATGTTATCATTTAAATTACTGTAGTAATATATGTTAAATTTCAGAAGAACATCAAGAACAATGTGAGAGAAAGAGGATGATGAAAATGAAGTAATAGGAAGAAATTCTTCTCTTAATTAATTGTTTGAAAGTTTACAAGAGTTTAAATAAGCTTAGAAAACATAAAAAGTAGAAAGCATAAAATAAAAGTAGAAAGCATAAAGCATACACCACATTTAATGCTTGAAAACGCTCCTCATCTTCATGCATGTATCTCTTGACTCATAACCCCAAATTTGGTGATCTTGTATCCGTTGGAAAGATAATTTCAAGGCCTAAAACTTTGGTGAAGAACGCAAGTCCAAATTTGTAGTGAAAACACTTGTAAACAGCCAATCTTTGAATGACAATTATTCTGGCCGAAATTATCTTGAATTGATCTTCATTATTCAATACTTTCCCTCAAGCTTAACCATGATGAATGAATAAGCTTGGAACCTTGAAGAACTACCTCATTAAAAACCTCAATATGAAAAACCACATGGGAAAAACCATATTAAGGGAAAAAGAGTATAGTCNCAGTCTCCAAAGTAAGGGTCTTCAAGACTGTTGAAAGAGTTGTGAGTCCAAGTTTCTGATGAATGAACTCACAAACCTTTAAGCTTGCTGCTTTAGTAAATATATCGGCTAACTGATATGAACTTCTAGTGTAACAAGGTAGAATTACTCCTTGCTCAACCATTTGCCGAACCTTGTGACAATCAACCTCAATGTGCTTTGTCCTCTCATGAAAAACATTGTTGGAAGCAATGTGAATGGCTGCTTGATTATCACAATGCATGGTGATAGGTGTCTTGGTTTCTATGCCCAAATCCTTTAGTAAACCTTTGAGCCAAACCAGTTCATTTGTAAGCTTTCTCATTGCTCTATATTCAGCTTCAGCACTTGAACATGATATAATCTTTTGTTTCTTGCTTCTCAAAGTGACCAAGTTGTCTCCTATGAATGTGCAATAGCTAGTTGTTGATTTCCTATCAACTCTATCACCAGTCCAATCTGCATCACAATACCCCACTATTTCTATGCTTTTTTGTTGCAACCCATCCAAATACCTTGACCAGGAGCTCC
>OVAV01002032.1:0-11548 GCA_900406375.1 Iberis amara
CTTTTTAATAACATTGTAGGCACGGCTCTGAAAGCATACAAAATTTATGCTACTAGGCTAGGAAAAATACTCAAATGCGAAGAACTAAACCAAAACATAATCGAACGAGGATCAATGTAAATATCAAATATATCATAAATTCTATATACGATCAACTAGGAACTGCCACCTAGGCCGGTCTAATAGTTTTCAATACCTTAATCCAAAAAAAAATTGTCTTTTGTGTCCAAAAAAATTGAACTTTTAAAAAAATTTGCCCTAAAACCGAGCTAATTAATTTTAGACTCTGATATGTTTGAGGTTTAAACTAATTATAAAATATAAACATCTTTTAACTACATGTATTGATTTATGATATATCTATATTATCTACTAAATAATGCTTACGTGGCGCTAGCTCTGACTGCCACCAAACCAATAACCGAACGGATATATAAAATAATCAAAATAGTGTTACATACATGTTATATTTAGATTTAAAATAGCTCAATATCCGTTAGTAACATAAAACTATTCACGTATTGTTGTAATATAAAATACACTACTACCATGTAACCATCATGCTCATTACCTTCACAAACAAGTCCACAAGACCAATCATTTGTATTACTAATCACAAAATTATGTCCAAGCCTTGTTGATTTAATAAACATTAGTTTTAAGACAACATTAATCACATTAAAAATATTTACGTGTTTGTTATTCATATAACATTAGTTAATTGGATATCATACTAAAAACAATTAACCACCATATTCACTGTAGATCCATAAGATTAAACATTGTATTACTAACAAAAAAAAATTGTTCACACTATAATTATTCAATAAAGATTAGTTTTAGACAATACTGTCCAACTAAAATTTCAGTGCATGTTTTAAATTTTCCAAATAAATGAAAGAGCAACAAGAGAAAAAAAAAAGANTGGATATCATACTAAAAACAATTAACCACCATATTCACTGTATCATATTTTTTAACAGATCCATAAGATTAAACATTGTATTACTAACAAAAAAAAATTGTTCACACTATAATTATTCAACAAAGATTAGTTTTAGACAATACTAACCACATAAAATTTCAATGCATGTTTTAAATTTTCCAAATAAATGAAAGAGCAACAAGAGAAAAAAAAAGGAAAAAAAGAAAAGAAAAAAGAGTAATAGAAAACGTAAACAAGGTTTATTATAGGAAAAAAAGTAAAAACAAAAAAATGTATTAAAAATGTTTAAATTCTCTCATGAAGAGGTACTTAACTTTAGTACTAAAAGTGACTATAAAA
Organism: Iberis amara; assembly: GCA_900406375.1. Classification (NCBI taxonomy): domain Eukaryota; kingdom Viridiplantae; phylum Streptophyta; class Magnoliopsida; order Brassicales; family Brassicaceae; genus Iberis; species Iberis amara. Next base: position 1,286 of record OVAV01002032.1, read on the forward strand.
AGTCCAATAAGGTCAATAATCTTTTTTTAATCATTAACTCCAATAAACAGTTTTAAAGTACAATCGTAACATAATCAAACAAATGAACAAGAGTAAGTACTGTATAAACAAAAGTGATTTGCACTTTTTCACATTATAAAAAGTGATAATAAAAAAATAAAATAAAAAGTTTATGCGTGGTCACCTGACAATCTGTACGTGTGGGAGAGATGAAACCAGATTAGAATCTCTTTAGTAAAAAAAAAAAAAAAAAAAACGAATCCCAAAAAAGGAAAGCTTCTTCCTTTCTTTCTCTTTGCAAGCAAATGATAAAGAATTAGCTTCCTCTTCTTCACTCCACACTCACTCAAAGCTATGGGATTCGAAAGTTCATCATCTGCAAGCAACATGAATTCCAAACCTCAAAATTCAAACACTGCTCAATACTCTCTCGACGCTGCTCTCTTTGCTGATTACGACCACTCAATTTACTCCGGAAAGTCATTTAACTACTCAAAATCTGTAATTTCACCACCAAGTAACGTNCCAAGTAACGTCCCTGATGAACACATCACTGCTTATCTATCCAATATCCAAAGAGGTGGTTTTGTTCAACCTTTTGGTTGTTTAATCGCTGTTGAAGAACCTAGTTTCAAGATTCTTGGTGTTAGTGAGAATTGTATTGATCTTCTAGGTTTATCTCTTGCTTCATCAAGCAGTGAATTTAAAGTTAAGGGTTTGATTGGAATCGATGCAAGAACACTTTTTACTCCTTCTTCAGGAGCTTCTTTAGCTAAAGCTTCTTCCTTTACTGAGATTTCATTAATGAATCCAGTTTTGGTACATTCTAGAACAACAACCCAGAAGCCGTTTTATGCTATACTTCATAGAATTGATTTAGGGATTGTGATTGATTTAGAGCCTGCTAAATCTGCTGACCCAGCTTTAACTTTAGCTGGTGCAGTTCAATCTCAGAAACTCGCGGTTCGTGCGATTTCGAGGCTACAATCGCTTTCTGGTGGTGATATTGGTGCTTTGTGTGATACTGTTGTTGAAGATGTTCAAAGATTAACCGGTTATGACCGTGTTATGGTTTATCAGTTTCATGAAGATGATCATGGTGAAGTTGTTTCCGAAATCAGACGATCCGATTTAGAGCCTTATTTAGGTTTACATTACCCTGCAACTGATATACCGCAAGCCTCTCGGTTTTTGTTTAAACAGAATCGTGTTCGAATGATTTGTGATTGCAATGCAACTCCGGTTAAAGTTATTCAAAGTGATGAACTTGAGAGACCACTTTGTTTGGTTAATTCTACTTTAAGATCTCCTCATAGATGTCACACGCAGTATATGTCGAATATGGGTTCGATTGCTTCTCTTGCGCTTGCGATTGTGACAAAAACCNATCTATCGCTTCTCTTGCGCTTGCGATTGTGACGAAAACCAAAGATTCGAGTAAGCTTTGGGGGTTAGTCGTAGGTCATCATTGTTCGCCTCGGTATGTGCCGTTTCCATTAAGGTATGCTTGTGAGTTTCTAATGCAAGCATTTGGACTTCAACTTCAAATGGAACTTCAATTAGCATCGCAATTAGCCGAAAAGAAAGCTATGCGAACTCAGACCTTATTGTGCGATATGCTTCTTCGCGATACTGTTTCGGCTATTGTAACTCAATCTCCAGGTATAATGGATCTTGTTAAATGCGATGGAGCGGCTTTATATTATAAGGAGAAATGTTGGTTAGTTGGTGTTACTCCCAACGAATCACAAGTTAAAGACTTAGTGAATTGGCTTATCGAGAATCACGGTGATGATTCCACGGGTTTAACCACGGATTGTTTAGTGAATGCGGGTTACCCTGGTGCTATCTCACTTGGAGATGCGGTTTGCGGTGTGGCAGCTGCGGGAATTTCTTCGAAAGATTACTTAATTTGGTTTAGATCGAATACTGCTAGTGCAATCAAATGGGGAGGAGCTAAACATCATCCAAGAGATAAAGATGATGCCGAAAGGATGCATCCGAGATCATCGTTTAAAGCATTTCTTGAAGTTGCTAAGAGTAGGAGCTTGCCGTGGGAAAACTGCGAAATCGATGCTATTCATTCTCTGCGGGTTATAATGAGAGAGTCATTCGCTAACTCTAGACCGGTATTGTCGGGTAATGTTGTGGCTAAAGATGCTAATGAGCTTACTTCTTTCGTGTGCGAAATGGTTAGGATGATTGAAACCGCAACTGCTCCTATCTTCGGGGTTGATTCTTTGGGATGCATCAATGGTTGGAACAAAAAAGTTGCCGAAATGACGGGATTACAAGCTAATGAAGCTATGGGGAAGTCACTTGCTAATGAGATTGTTCAGGAGGAATCACGCACAGTTCTTGAAAGTCTCTTGAGCAAAGCCTTACAAGGTTACAATGCACACACATTACGCTCTTCGATTATACTTTACTCTAGGGGTGGGCATTTAAATCGAACCAAATAAACCGAACTGAACCGAATTTAGTTCGGTTAATTCGGTTCGGTTTATTCGGTGACTTTTTAATTTACTTTGGTTTTCGGTTCAGTTCGACAACAATTTTATTTTTTACTATATTAACCAAACCGAATCCAACTTGCTAAAATTAACCAAAAATTATCCGAATAAACCGAAAAACCGAACTTTAAAAACGAAAAACCGAACAAACCGAAAATTAACCGAATAAACCGAAAATAAACAAAAAAATTAACCAAAATTTAACCCAAAAACCGAACTTTAAAAGCGAAAATTCAAACAAATCGAAACTAACCGAATAAACCTATAATTAACCAAATAAACCAAAATTTAACCGAAAAAACCGAAATTTAAAAACGAAAAACCGAACAAACCGAACCGAACTTTTATACTGTTCAATTCAGCCAAAAAAAAGAACAAACCGATCCGAACTTTTATTCAGTTCAATTCGACCAAAAAACTTAATAAACCGAATGCCCACCCCTACCAGTTTACTCTTACCGACTAACAAAAACATCGATTTGTAGGTGAGGAAGAGAAGAACATAATGCTGAAACTGAGAAAGTTTGGTCACAACATTGAATCAAACTCTTCTTCTGATGTATGTGTTCTTGTTAACTCTTGCACAAGTCGAGATTATACAGAGAAGATCATCGGTGTTTGCTTCGTTGGTCAAGACATTACTAGTGAGAAAGCAATAACAGATAGATTCATAAGATTACAAGGAGATTACAAAAGCATAGTACAAAGCTTAAATCCATTGATTCCACCGATATTCGCATCAGATGAGAATGCTTGTTGTTCTGAATGGAACACAGCCATGGAGAATCTCACTGGATGGACTAAACAAGAAGTGATCGGTAAAATGTTACCCGGTGAAGTTTTTGGAAGTTATTGTAAAGTGAAATGCAAAGATTCACTTACAAAGTTCTTGATCTCATTGTACCAAGGGATTGATGGTCAGATTGGTTCAAAGAGTTCATTGATTGGGTTCTTTAGTAAAGAAGGGAAGTACATAGAAGCAGCTTTAACCGCAAACAAGAGTACGAACATCGAAGGGAAAGTTATCAGATGTTTCTTCTTTTTGCAGATTATCAATAAAGATTCGGTTTTAAGCTGCCCCGAACTGAAAGAAAGTGCGCAAAGCCTCGACGAGTTAACTTACATAAAGCAAGAAATCAAGAATCCTCTCAATGGTATCCGATTTGCGCATAAGCTACTTGAATCTTCAGAGATTTCAGAGAGTCAAAGACAGTTTCTTGAAACTAGCAATGCTTGTGAGAAGCAAATAGCGAAAATAATCGAAAACACGGACTTTAAAAGCATCGAAGATGGGTAAAAAATCATCATCATCTTCATCTTCTATTGCTGTTTTGTTTCCATTTTTGAATCGGGCTGGGCATTTTACCCGAAACCCGAATCTGAACCGAACCGAAAAACCCGAAATCGAACCTAATTTTCAAATAACCCGAATGGGTTTTATAATTTTTTAGTATGGGTACCCGACCCGAACCGAAACCCGAATGGGTACCCAAATACCCGAATGTATTTATATATATAAGTAATTTTTATCGGGTAATTCGAGTTTTTGGTTGTATTTCGGGTTTTTTGGTTTGAGTATTTCGGATTTTAGTTGGGTTTTGGACCCAAATACCCTAATTATCGATGTTACCCGAAAAATACAAGACAAAAAATTCCAAATTACCCAAAAAACCTGAACAAAAAAATAATTATGTTCCATATCAGGTTTTGGTAAAAAAACAAAACTCGACCCGAACCCGAACCGAAATCTACTCGGTTCCTATTTGGCTCCTATGTAGTCGGACCCGAAAAACCCGAAACCCGAATTACCCGAACTGAAACCCGAATGCGAATGAATCTTAAAGTTTATGATTTTTTTCAGTAAGTTGCTAATGGAAACAGAGGAGTTACGAATCGAAAGCATTTTGGATACAATTATTAGTCAAGTGATGATTACATTGAGAGAAAGGAACTCACAACTCAAAGTTGAAGTAGCAGAGAACATCAAAACATTGTCTCTATATGGTGATAGAGTAAAGCTTCAGCTTATACTTGCTGATCTTCTTCGAAATATCGTGAATTATGCGCCGTTTCCAGATAGTTGGGTAGGAATCAAGATCTCGTCAAGCCATGAGCTTGCTTATGAGAATGATCACTATATCCATCTACAGTTCAGGTAATCGTCTAATGTTTCCTTTGATGCAACAACTTATGCAGATTCTAATGTTTCCAACTATATAAATTAGCTGTTTTGCAGAGTTTGAGTGTTTAACTTAGGAGTGGGCATTCGGTTTATTCAGTTTGGTTTTTTCGGTTAGGAAATTTTGCAGTCCGAAATAAACCGAACAAATTTTCGGTACGGCATTCGGTTTGGTTTTCGTTGTTATTATTTTTTTCCAAACTAAACCGAAATCTTACGTATACTTCGGTTTGGTTTATCCGGTTACTTTTTCAGCAAATTTGGTTCATTTGTTTGGTTTTTGGTTACTAACTTTTTTTCCCGAATTAAACCGAAAATTTTTATGTTTGGTACAACACTCAGATTGTTCTGTTCGGTTTTCGTTGTTATTATTTTTTCGGAACTAAACTGGAAAATATATTTTGCTTCTGTTGATTTGTGGTTAATTTTTGGTTTATTCAGTTATTTTTAGCAAATTCGATTCAGTCTGGCTAATGTAGTATAAAATAAAATTGTTTGGTTCGTTCGGTTTGTTATCGCCGAACCGAACCGAATTGAAAACCGAACTAAAATTTAAACTTCACCAATAAATCAAACCGAATTAACCCAACATCGGTTCGGTTTATTCGGTTTGGTTAAAATGCCCACACTTAGTTTAACTGATTGGCTAGATGTTGTCTTATAATATAGGATGATACATCCTGGAAAAGGACTTCCTCCAGAGATGCTAAGTGATATGTTCGAAACTCGAGATGGATGGGTTACACCTGATGGATTAGGGCTTAAGCTTTCAAGGAAACTACTCGAGCAGATGAATGGTCGTGTGAGTTATGTTAGAGAAGATGAATGTTGTTACTTTCAAGTGGATCTTCAAGTTAAGACAAGGTTAAATGTTGAGACCAGAGGAAGAACAAAGGCTGCTTCAAGAGCATAAAGTATTAATTTTGAACCTTTTTACAAACTGAGAAAATAAATCAAAATGTATCAAAGTTTTCATTTTTCATTATCAATAAAATCTCCCTATGTACAACCATCAATTTACATGTCTAAACAAACGATGCAAATTTGCGACTTATCTGCAACTATTTCTGGCGTGCCGACTCAATCCATAGCATTTTAGTCGTAAATCGTTTGTTTTCTTGTAGTAATATAAGAACAATTTACAGAAGATTGTTTTACCGGATAACTAGATTCGGATCCATCAAAGACAACAGGGTGACATAGACTGTCTTCATTCATTAAGCTTGAGTTTTGGAAATGAGCAATAAGCGCGGTTTTGCCTTGAATCCGCGCATAAGCCAATGAAGCGACTTTCTCGCTGTTGAACTTATCCCATTTCTTTCCATTAAAGGCCTATGAAACAGATTCAGAAGCAATAAGTCCATAATCTACAATGAAAAGACTCAAGATCAAAGTTAAGTACTACCTCATATAATCCAATGATGTATTTAGGAGACACCATATTGATAAATGCATAACCAACATTGCATTTATTCTACAACACAAACAACATAGAGATTTTTGATCATATGATATTCAGAGATTCAATACACAAACAGAAGTGGTCTTACTCTTCTCTTACCTTGAAATCAATAGGCAAATATAGAAAATCGTAAGTTCCGATGCTTTTATCGTCGATGGCAGCTAATAGCATCTTCCTAGTATATCTGAGAACAAGGAAAAGCAATCAGTCAGATCCTGATGACGGTTTACTAAAAGGCGCAATAGCGAAATCAAACGAGAAATCTTACTTATTAGGGATGTTTTTAATCATCAAAGTTGTTCGTAAATCGTCACCACTCATAATCTTACTCAAGTAAAGTTGAAACTTCGATGAGCAATCAATGGAAGCGGCGATTGTAGTACCAGGCCGTGGTTGAGTGCCATTGCCCGTAAACAATTTACTATGTTTTGGACCTTGGAAAGGCATTGAACTCGTTGATGATGTTTCAGTGGACCTCGGAAAGAATCCAGATGGTGCAGATCCAACATGATGGTGCTGATGGAGAGATCGATCCTGAGCCGAGTAAGGAAACTTTTGAGTTTTTCCCTTTGAAGATAATGGATTCACAGGCCAGACCGAAGAACTATGGCTTGAGTTCAATGAACCAAATGACGAAACCGATCCAAAAGACTGCTTTTGATGAAAGGCAGAAGCTTTAGGGTTTGCACTATTGTAGCTGCTGTTTAAAAACAGATGATCCAAATCGCCAATCGTTCTTCCTTGATAATTGTTCGCCGATGCAGCCATTGTTAGGCTTAGGTTTCCAAATATTGGAGACTTACTTAAACTTTGTATAGGACTATGATTAACAGTGCTGTTACACCAGTAGTTCCCTGCAGGAGAGGTGGCTAAAGGCGACTCGACATGATTCAGGTAGCTGCGGAAATCATCTTGCTCCAATTCCGGATTCAGTTGCAACATCATACTGTAAACACCACAAAAAGAAGCAAAAGAGAACGTTAGTCTTCAGTTTCTTCATATCACAGTCAATTAGTCCTGGGCATTCGGATTTCGGTTCAGTTTCGGATCGGTTTTCGGTTTTTTCGGGGTTGGGATATATAGAAACCGTTTGGGTACTTAGTCTAAATCGGATTGGTTCGGTTTTAAAAAATTCAGATTCGGTTCGGTTTTGAGATTTCTTTAAAAACTTGTTTTGTATCCGAAAAAAATCCAAAAAAACCGAAAAAATACAAAAAAAAACCGAAGAAACCTGTAAAACCGAAAATAAAAACTTAAAACTGCATTAAAAGACTAAAATGATAAAGCTCAAATTAGGGTTAGTATATGTATTTCGGTTTAATTTGGTTATCTGAAATAAATTTGGTTCGGTTCAGTTTATTTCAAAAACCGAAAATCTAAAAAACTAAAATCCATTCGGTTTATGACCTATAATCGAAACCGATTCATAACCCGTTTTTGGTTCGGTTTCAGTTTAATATGCCCAATACTACAGTCAATTTTGGTTATTCTTACTTTCGACGAGTACCACCAGGACGACTATGTTCAAGCTTTATACGGTTACCAGCAAGCTCAGTCTTGTTCAAAGCTTTGAGAGCTGCATCAGCTGATCTAGCGTCAAAAAATTCAACAAATTTGTGATGCCTCTTATTTGGTGTTTCCCTTATCTGCTTAAATTCAGAACAATAACTTGCAAAAACGTTAAACCATTATGCATAGATGAAACCTTAAAACCGCGAAAAACAGAAAAGAAACATAACAATCCATCACCTCCTTGATCTCGCCAAAAGTTCCGAAAATACTTTCAAGATCATTGTTAGAAACTGATGGAGCCAAATTGAAAACCACTAGAGTTCCTTGATTAACATCTTTCTCTGATGGATTATCCTAATATAAAATTAACAAACCATATATTAAAAGAAGAATTTCTTCAAATACCACTAAAAAATGTTCTTATTCCAAAAATACCACACACTCCACAGAAGTTACAAAAATACCATTAAATTGTTTTTTTTTTTCCAAAAATACCACTAAAAGGGTTTAAAATTTAAATTTTTANTAAAAGGGTTTAAAATTAAAATTTTTAGGTTTGGGTTCACTAGGGTTTCGTTTTAAAGGGGGTAGGGTTTAGTTTTGGGAATTTAAGGTTTAAATTTGAATTTTTAAAGCTATTTTAAATTTGTGGTATTTTTGGTAAAATTGTGGTATTATAAGAACAAATTAAGAGCGTGTGGTATATTTGGAACACACCCACTTTTTGTGGTATTTTTGAGAAGAATGCAAGAAGATAATGAATGAATATCAAACCAAACCTTAGGGATTGAGAAATGTATATCAAGTTTCCTCCGTTTAAGAATCTTGCTTTGTAACGCTCGCATAGCTGCTTTAGAAGCTCTAATATCGTAATAAGAGATCATCACAAATCCTCTATGCTTGCAGGCTGTATACATAGTTCGTATATCTCCATATTGCTACACCAAAAAAAACAAAGCATAAAGATCCAATCTTTCACCATTATAAAACATTCGATTTAATACAAGTTACCTCAAAAAGAGCTTGTAGTTCTGAATCTTCAACGTTACTGTTAATATTCCGAACAAATAGAGTTCTTGAAGGATGTTCACCATAAGGATGTTCGCCAGCGATCGATCCCATTCTTGGGAAGCTTTTGTTTAGTGAGTCAGTCTCCAATTCAAAACCTCCTCCGCTACTAAATAAATCATAATCTTCTAAGTCATTGAATGTATCTGGTAATGTACTAAAGTTTAAATCATCCATTAGACCAGCTAAAAGCTCTTCCTCATCATCCGGAAGATGTAAGTCACCATCATCATCAATCATATTGTTGATTATTTCTCCATTGAATTGGTTCAAACCAGAAGCAATCTCATCAACTGATACAAAAGTTAAAAAAGATTACAGTATAATGCATTGTTAAGGCAATTCAAAGGCGATTTAAGCTAACAGTTTCGGGTACATACGATTCTGATTTGGAAGAACAGGTAAAGAGCTGGAGAAGAGGGAGGCATCACTTGAAGCATCAGATCTTGATAAGTTTCCATTTGGGATATTCATTGCAAAAACTCTGCTTCTTCCCCAAAGATTCAATCTCTATAAACCTAAAAATTTGATTCCTTTTGAGTAATAAACCCTAATAAATATCGAAACTTGGATAAATCATGATCATCATCAATTCATCAGAGAAAGTTAACACCAAAACCTATACATTCAGTGCANGAGGCATCACTTGAAGCATCAGATCTTGAAAAGTTTCCATTTGGGATATTCATTGCAAAAACTCTGCTTCTTCCCCAAAGATTCAATCTCTATAAACCCTAAAAATTTGATTCCTTTTGAGTAATAAACCCTAATAAATATCGAAACTTGGATAAATCATGATCATCATCAATTCATCATCATCATCAGAGAAAGTTAACACCAAAACCTATACATTCAGTGCAGATACAGCTAATTTCAGAGAAATTTAATTAAGAACAATTAAAGAGTAGATTTAAGAACAGAATAAAGAACCCTAAATTTCAATTTTGTAGAAGCTTTAACTGTGATCATCAATCAGATGCTTTAAATAAAAGGAACCAACTTTCTACTCCTCCTTAATTTTTTTTTTAGCACAATCACTTAGCAAACTCGTTACCGAGAGAATTAAGAGAATGAAAATAGTAATTTAGCTTTTAAAAATCTAAACTTTATAAGAATTTCGTAAGCTAACATATGGAAAGTACAAACATTTGGAGAGAAAGAGTACAAAAAAACATACTTACGGAACTTGTGTTTTGTTTGTTTCTCCAATGAATACAGAAACCCTCACACAGATATCTATATATATATATATATAATTATTCTAGATTTTATATTTTTATTTATTTTTAAAGGTATTAAAAGGGAATCTTAATTGGATGGAGAGAAAGATTTATAAGCCAAAGAATGGTTAATGATTGAATAAGAAAGAACCAAGTGGGAACAAATATAATTCTCTCCTTTTTTTTTCCTAATAAATTCACATTTTGAATCTCTTTTGGAATCTAATAATATATTTCTATTTTAGTTATTACTTTTTTTTTTGTTAAACTATTTTAGTTATTATTTGATAACTAGTCAAACTATACATT